>MU760900.1:110600-132728 GCA_026770625.1 Nicotiana glauca | reverse complement strand
ATGCGACAAAAGGAAAGAATACAGGAATTAAACAGTTAAGAGGGAGGGAAACATACTATTTAGAAGTACAATCCGGATATAAATTCAATAATTTAAGTAAGAAACAGGACAATAATAATAATTAATGAGAGCAGGAAATCAACAGTTGCACGACATCAACCTTCGTGCTTTTACCCTCATTCTCACCAAAATCAATCAAATAAAGTGCACGGTATCACCCTTCGTGCTTTCTCTCACGTAACTCTCATATCATGACACGGAATGATCCTTTATGCAATTATAGTCAAAACATGGCACGTAATGACCCTTCGTGGAAATATAATCAAAACATGGCACGGAATGACCCTTCGTGCAAATATAATCAAAACATGGCACGGAATGACCCTTCGTGCATTATCACTCTTCCTCGCCCAAACAGCAATCACAACCAAACGGGGCGAGGGGATAAACAAATAATAAGAAATGTCCCGGCAAGGAAAGTACACAATTAACAGCTAAATCCCGGCAAGGAAGAATAATCAATATACTCAAACCATCCCGGTAAGGGAGAATAATCATAATACTTTCTATTTCCTTCATTTCTTACCCAATAGTCTTTTTTTTTATTGTTCAAGCCAACGTTCCAAAGAATTTACAACTCACAATCAATCCTCATACTCTTCACATTTCCTAGGATTCATCAATTAACATGGTAGAGTCTTAACAACATCGGAATAAGTACAAACAAGGACCCACGGTCATGCTAGACACCGGTGTATAGATACTCATCACCATGCCTATACACCGTACTCAACATTTAGCAATTAGCAAACAATACCCTAATCCTATTCCTTCAAGCCAAAGTTGGATCAAACACTTACCTCAAATGCTCCAAACTCAACTCAAGCCTCTAGTATAGCTTTACCCTTCGAATTCACCACAAAACCTCTCGAATCTAGTCACAAATTACTTGAATGTATCAACAAATGCTAATTGAATCAATTTGAATGCATGAAAATGAATTTCCCAAAGGTTTACTCAAAAATTCCCAAAACGCCCCCGGACCCACGCGGTCAAAACCCGATGTTCGAACCAAAACCCGATTATCCATTCCCCCACGAGTTCATATCTATGATTTGTTTTGAAATCGGACCTCAAATTGAGGTCCAAATCCCCAATTTTAAGAAAACTTAGGTTCTACCCAAAATCCCCATTTTCACCATGAAAAACTTTGATTTTAAGATGAAAATATGATAAATGATGTTAAAGATTGAAGAAATTAAGTGAAAATCAACTTACAATTGAATTGGAGAAGGAAGAGTTCTTGAAAAATCGCCAATGGGTGTTTGGGTTTTGAGAAATATGAAAAGTGAGGTCTAAAATCGTCTAAGTATGAAAAATGCAGGTTGCAGATGTGGGAAATGCGAACTGGGGTTCGCAATTGCGAACCCCGGCCAAATATGGGAATTGCGAACACAGCTTCGCATTTGCGAAGCCAGGCCATGAACGAGACCTTCGCATTTGCGAACATAGTCTCGCATTTGCGAGCCCCTCACTTCACAATTGCGATGGGGAACTTCGCATTTGCAAAACTAGGCAGGCTTGGGGACTTTCGCATTTGCGAGTAAAATCCTCGCATTTGCGGCCTGTGCGAAATTTCCTAGACCTCACAATTGTGACTCGAAGCTCGCATTTGCGAGCTCGCAATTGCGAGTCTCCCCTTCGCATTTGCGAAAACCACAGAAGCCAACATACTAGATTTTTTTCAAAAATGAGAAATGCAATCTGATGCCTATTTAAAACTCACCCGAGCCCTCGGGGCTCCATACCAATTATGCACACAACCTCAAAAACATCCTACGGACTGCGATCAAATCGCCAAAATAACATCATATACATAGAATCAAGCCTCAAACCTCAAGATTTCTTTCAACTTTTCATCAAAATTTTTTTTTTCATTTTTAAGTCCGAAACACGTCAAACGACGTCCGTTTTAAACCAAACTTTACAGATAGCGCTTAAACCATATATAAGACTTGTGTCGGGCGTCGGAACCAAAATACGAGCCCGATACCATAGTCTTTAATCAATTTTCATTTCCAATTTCCTTAACAATTTCATAAAACCAATTTCATAGAAAAATTCTTTTCTCGGGCTCTAGACCTCGGATTTCAACTCCGGGCATATGCCCGAGTTTCATATTTTTCTACGGACCCTCTGGGACCGTCAAATTACGGGTACAGGTCCGTTTACCAAAAATATTGATCAAAGTCAACTTTAATCATTTTAAAGCCACATTTTGAAAATTTTCACAGAATTTAACATATAATCTTTTCGGCTACGCGCCCGGACTGCGCACGCAAATCGAGGCAACTAAAGGTAAGGTTTTCAAGGCCTCGGAAGCGCGGAAAAAGAGAGAAATCCGGTGATGACCCCTTTGGGTCGTCACAATATTATATTTATGAAAAATATATGTAATGTAGTTCTTTACAAATAATAATGACATATAAAATATAATATTAGAAAGTTAATGGTCTATACGGATTAGGTGAGAGAGAACTGTGAGATTATTTTGAATTTAAGGGATTATGTGTTAGTTTGCATAATCCCTATTTTCAAGTTCCATAGTGAGATATTTTAGGCATATTAGAAGTTGTATCTAATTTAATTAAAAAGTTAAAATGTTGTACTAAATTGTATATAAAGTAATTTTTCAAAAGTGGTTGTATTTCTTATAAATATCTCTTTCTATTTTTGTATTCCAGGTAAATTTCTCCTGGAAAAATGGTAAATGTGCTCTCCTAACACTAGAAGCTATAAGTCTATAACTGCTGCATTTACACTGTTCGATATGAAACCATCTACCAATTTTCAACATACGGACTAAATAGTAGACTAACCAATACTGACAACAGTAGAGTTGAATATGGAAACCTAATGGGTCCGGTCCAATCCAGTCCAGTCTACTCCAAGAATAAATTGCAAATTCCGTATTGTTTTTTTATTTTTATTTTTATTTTTATCGGATGTCCCCAAAGGGACCCGTATTGTTTGTTCTGTTTGCCACTTTTGGTGTCATTGATTTTGCGGTTGCCATTGCTAAATCTTCGGTGTTATTATTTTTTAAACGAGATAAGACTAGTGCAAAATATTAGACAAACTATATGGACTAGTAAGCAAAAGTAATTCTTAATTCTTAAATAACTATACTTTGGCGTAGATAACGATTCCTTAAGTTAGGTCTTGCCAATTGTTAATCAATAGTTCAAAACTGTAAAAGCAAATTCATTAAAATCAAAGGGGATAATGCGAAATTCTGATGGCCATGGCTATAAAAACATCCTTGTTCATCTTTTTATCCTAAACCATGTAAGTAAGTGAGAAAATAGACGCAAGAATATTTATTGCATCATAATCAAATTTGAATTTTAAAAAAGTGACACATATTATGCACTTATTCTTTTGGTATATATATATTATACCTGAATAAAGTCTTTTTGTTGTCTTCTACAAGTATAGTAGAAGTGTATCCAAAATTTTATACTATAATCTAGCCAGAAAATTATTGTGCTCTCTATTACATTTCTGAAGATGTGTATTAATCTGGTACAGATATATATATATATATATATATATATATATATATATATATAACCAAATTTCACCTTACGCAGAATTCATGAAGGCATTATATGCAAGCCACTAGTAATGTACATTTGCATCGCCTTTTAGGCATGAAATTACATATTAAATTTTAAACCCAACCTATAGAAACATCGTCTTACTTTTAAATATTTTCCCTCTATTTTACAAATTAACGAAATTATAAAGAGAAGAAAGATGAAAGAGGCAAATCTATATACCCACCTTGTGAAAAAAAAAAACACATTTCTGCTTTCATTTGTTCTTAATATGTTGAAGAGGCCTCACAATTTAATTATATCCTGAAATTCTTTTAAAAAAATAACAATTCCAAATAAATTGGGATCAGTTATATATATATATATATATATATATTGTTACTTCATCGATTAAAATCAACTCATGTACATATCAAATAAAAGTAAGTTAAATATATAAAAAGGTTAAAAAAAAAAAAAAAGAAAGAGGAAGAGGTTACTGTACATGTTAAATTATAGTACAGTATTTCTTTCTGCAATTCTTTTGCGCATTTCACCTCGTGGCATGATCCGCATTAGAAGTATCGTCGCAATTATTTCACATTTGTATCAGTATGGCCACCATTAAAACACAGTGCTCACACAATAAAGGGGGGGCTTATCCACGTGTCTCCGGTGACATTGGCTCTCGTTTTTCGGCCACCCAACGCTACGATTCCACTTCTGTGGTTCACATATGGACGCTCCTGATTGCTCCAACTCAACCAATCCAACGGCCACGATGAATCCCATCGAGTCCAAATGATGCGCTCTTCAGTCTCATTTCTGCTTCGTTCGCACGCAAGCTTTTCTATTTTTGGCTTTGACTGCTGCTTGTTGTCGGCTTCGCTCGGCTTCTTAATAAGCCGAGTTAAATATATGCTTAAAATGACCCGAACCACTATATTCTAGAGCTGTCAATATGGGCGGGGCCGGACTAGCTCAGCCTAGTCCACGTGGGCTTTAGTAATTGACGGACTGGGTTGGGCTAGCCCACAATTTTGATGGGCCTTATAATGGTCAGCACACCCCAGTCCTATGTGGGCCGCGGGCCCCCACGGGCTGGCCCATCATTTTTAAAAATATAATTTTATATTTTTTCTTTAAGTTCTGATCTAAAAAAAGAAAATTATTTAAAAGTTAAAAAAATATCTTATTGAAAAAATACGCAAAACTTAATAACTTTTTATATTGTTCCAATATATTACAATAAATACTAAAAAAAAAAAGTAAAAGACAGGACTATATTTCATTCACTAAAAGTCAAAACTAAAACAAACTATTCAAGAGAACGTTCATGATGCTTATGAGATATCCAACACATCATCTTCATCAAACACATTTGAATCCGCTTGTGACAAGGTTGTCTTAATATTTTCACTTTCATCTACAATTCTTATGCAATATTAATTAGTTAAATTTTAAAAATTAATAATATTTAAATTCACATAAAAATATTACCAGTTTGAATTCGGGAAAACCTTTGCAGCTAATTTCAAGTACTAACAAGTGTTTGAACATTTTCATAATAAATGCAACTTCTGTACTTTGTAAGAACACGCCACCAATGCTAAATATTGATTTCGATGGTACAATAGTAATAAGAATGCTAAGTACGTCACGCACCATCATTGAAAGATCGGGATATTTTCTAGAATGGTCCTTCCAATACATGACAACATCACCTCTTGAAACTTCTCAAGATTAAGTTTTGGTTCCTCTTAGTAAAGATCCAATTCTGACTTTCCATATCTAAAGGCAGTATACTTTTTATTTTTTATATATTTTAAATAAATATTTTATTAGGCCCACGGGCCGGCCCAACCCAGCCTCAGTCAAGCCTCGCGGGCCATGGGCTTACTCGGGCCGGGCTTAAAGCCTCATTTTTAAACGGGCTCTAAAAAGTCTAGCCCAGTCCTGCTAAATCACGGGTTGGGCTGGGCTGGCCCAACGGGCCAAGCCCATATTGACGACTCTACTATATTCAGGGGGTGGAGCCCTACCAGTTTTCGATTGAACCCAATAGTTTTAGTCCAATATTTTAAGAAATTTCTGAAATATGTACAAATTATGAAATTTGAATGCAGTATCTTAAAACAACTTTAATGCTTAATTCATAAGTTTCGAATTCTGCCTCTTCCCCTAACTATATTCAATGCAAAATATATATATAATTTACTAAAATTTTAATAAATATTATAATTGAACTCATCATTTTAAACGCACAATAAATTTAGTATCAAAACATTAAAAGTTAAATCTATTAAATTTTATATTCTGAATCTGCCTTTGAATCCGATCCGTATTGGATTCAAAAATCAGTGACTAATAAGTTAAGGATTAAGTGGGCGTTTGGACATAAGAATTGCAAAATTCCAGAAAAAAAGTAGGAAAAAAATTCAAGTAAAAATGGTATTTGAATATAGATATAAATATAATTTTGGGTTGTTTTTGAAGTTTTGTGGGTGATCTGAGTGAAAATTTTAAATGACAATTTTATAGAGTTTTTCAAAATTTAGAAAAATTCCGAAATTCTTATGTAAGTTGTTATAATCAAACACTGATTTAAAAAAAAAGAGAGTAGAAAAATTCTTATGTCCAAACAGGGCTATGAGACTACACTGTAGAGGCAAAAGTCATCACGCGGATTATAATGGAGATAAGGAGTCATGTTCATATCTTTATTTGACTAAGACATTCCTTAATCGTTGTCTAATGCGACAAAATAATAATAAAACCTAATAATACTAAACTCTTCTACTAAAGAAGATGCCATTGAAGTTGAAGCCCCTCCAATTTTTATTCCCTACAAAAGAACGATTTTGTTTTGTCACCACTTAAAATTTTGATTGAATAAAAAAATACTTCAGTATTATTTCTAGTTGTAACCACATAATATTTTTAAAACTTTTTTATGTTGGCGTTGTTTGGAAGTTCAAAGTTTTAGACAAATATCAAACAAATTATGTTAGATTCTTTTTAAATATCATTTATAGTTTTAACACACTAATTAAAAAATCCATTTAGTAGCTGTTAATCCATTTAAAATTGAGTAATAGCTGTTATGAGTGTATAACTCATCTCTTGGAACAAGGATAAAGTTACGGAAAAAATATTTTCTGGGTTTTTAAAAATGACTTTTATTTTGGACTAAGTGGGCGTTGTTTGGACATGAGAATTTTGAAATTCCAGATAAGAAAAATTCAAGTGAAAATGCTATTCGAAAATAAAAGTTGTGTTTGGACATAAATACAACTTGGAACTATTTTTGAATTTTACGAGTGATTTGAAATGAATAAAAAATAATTTTTTGGAGTTTTTCAAAATTTTGAAATATTCCAAAATTCAACTTCAAGTGAAATTTAAGATTTTCATGGCCAAACACTAATTTTGAAAAAAATATTAAAAAACTTCGGAAAAAATAAAAAGAAAATCTTATGGCCAAACGGGCCATTTGTGTAGTAAAAACAACTTTTGAAAAGGTGAGTATCAATGTTTATTTTGTAAAGATCTTGTGAAAAAAACTGTCCAAATGCCAATTATAAAGTATACGTTTTGTAAAGATCTGTATAGAGAAAATTGATTTGAGGATGTTTGATGTACGATCAAATATCTCTGTAATAATGTCATTTATTTTATATTTTTTTTGTTGTTATAACAAAATGCTATAAAAATTGGTTCTGTATAAAATTTAATTTTTATAGTAACAACAACAACAACGGCCCAGTATATTCCCACAAGTGGGGTTTGGGAAGGGTAATATGTACGCAGGTCTTACCCCTACCCCGAGGGGCAGAGAGGCTGTTTCTAGGAGATCCTCGACTCAAGAAAGCAACAAAAGACGATAAATTAGTACTATCAAAAGACTCATAACAATATAACATAAAATAACATAACACAACATAAAATAACAAAATAACAGCAATAAAGAAATATAGGCAATACGAAAAAGATGGAAGATATAATAATATCCAGCAGATAAAGCCCTGCATCAGTAGCGGATCAGTAGCATCCTAATACTAACTCCTAACTCGCTAGTCTCACTATAGTGCTATGTAGAAATATTCATAACTTCCCCCTAACCTAAAATCTTAATGCTCGACCTCCACAATTTCCTGTCAAGGGTCATGTCCTCAGTAATCCTAAGTCGCGTCATGTCCTGCCTGATCACCTCTCCCCAATACTTCTTAGGTCTCCCTCTACCTCTCCTCATGCCCACCACCGCCAGTCGTTCACACCTCCTCACCGGTGCATCAGTGCTCCTCCTCTGAATGTGCCTGAACCATCTGAGTCTTGCTTCTCGCATCTTGTCCTCCGTGGGAGCTACGCCCACCTTCTCTCGAATATCTTCATTCCTAATCTTATCCATCCTTGTATGCCCGCACATTCATCTCAACGTCCTCATCTCTGCTACTTTCATCTTCTGGGTGTGTGCGTTCTTAACCGGCCAACACTCGGTCCCATACAACATGGCAGGCCTAACCACTGCTCTATAAAACTTACCTTTTAGTAACGGTGGCACTTTCTTGTCACACAGGACTCCCGATGCTAACCTCCACTTTATCCAACCAACTCCTATACGGTGTGTGACATCCTCGTCGATTTCCCCGATCCCCTGAATAACTAAACCAAGGTACTTGAAGCTACTCCTCTTAGGAATGACTTGAGAGTCAAGCCTCACTTCCACTCCCACTTCCGTCGGCTCGGACCCAAATTTGCACTCGAGGTATTCCGTTTTCGTCCTGCTCAACCTGAAGCCTTTAGACTCAGGGGACTGTCTCCAAACCTCGAGCCTCTCGTTGACGCCGCCTCGCGTCTCTTCAATTAGAACTATACCATCAGCAAATAGCATGTACCATGGGACATCCCCTTAAATAAGATGAGTTAGTGTATCCATCACCAAGGTAAATAGGAAAGGGCTGAACGCAGACCCTTGGTGTAGCCCCGTAACAATCGAAAAATGCTCGGAGTCGCCTCCTACCATTCTTACTCGAGTCTTAGATCCATCATACATGCCTTTAATCACCCTAATGTAGGCAACCGGGACCCCTTTAACCTCTATGCATTTCCATAAGACCTCCCTAGGAACTCTGTCATATGCTTTCTCCAGATCAATAAACACCATGTGGAGATCCTTCTTCTTATCCCTGTATTGTTCCACCGTCCTCCTAATAAGGTGGATAGCCTCTATGGTAGATTGCCCTGGCATGAACCCGAACTGGTTGTCTGAAATAGACATTGTCCTTCGCACTCTCAGTTCTACCACTCTCTCCCAGACTTTCATGGTATGACTCAGTAGTTTGATACCCCTAGAGTTATTACAACTCTGGATGTCGCCTTTGTTCTTATACAACGGAACCATTGTACTCCACCTCCACTCTTCAGGCATCCTATTAGTCTTGAATATAACATTAAACAGCCTAGTAAGCCATTCCAAGCCTGCTCTACCCACACACCTCCAAAGTTCAATCGGAATCTCATCTGGACCGGTAGCTCTGCCCCTTCTCATCTTACGCACTGCCTCCATGACCTTATCGACCTCAATGTCCCTATAATAACTTAATTCATGGGGACTGTCGGCATTCCTCAGTTCGCCTAGTACAATATCCTACTCCCCTTCTTCATTTAGAAGTTTATGAAAGTAGGTTTGCCATCTCCTCTAAATCTGGTCAGCCCCCATCAAAACTTTGCCGTCATCATCTTTTATGCATCTCACTTGGTCCAGATCCCGAGCCGCTCTCTCTCTACCTTTCGCAAGTCGGAATAACTTCTTCTCCCCACCTTTGTTCCCTAGTTCCTCATACAGACGAGCAAAAGCTGTCGTCTTAGCCTCCGTTACTGCCATTTTTGCCTCCTTCCTAGCTACCTTATACCTCTCGTAGTTCGCTTTCTTCTCCTCCTCACCAGTGCTCCCTATTAACCGTAGGTAAGCCGTTTTCTTTGCTTCCACTTTACCTTGGACAACTGCATTCCACCGCCAGTCTCCTTTGTGACCACCGCTACGGCACGAAGATATCCCTAGCACCTCTCCCGCCTCCTTCTTATACAGTCCGCCGTCGTCGACTACATAGTGCTCGCGTCCCCACTACTTCTCCAAGCTCCCATTGCCGATAGCCTCCCTTCCAACTCGTGAGCTTTATCCTTAGTCAATGTGCCCCACCTAATTCTTGGGCGTCCTCGTACCGACCTTTTCTTCCTCCTTACTATTTAATTTTTATATTAAATAGTTGTTATATAATAATGTTATAGAGAAGCATAACTGTAGCAGTTTTTGCACATAAGAGGGTAAACAAAGGTTAATAAACACATGAGTAAGGTTAAGTGAACATTATAAAGACAAGAATTGACGTTTAGTCTCCTTGTTTGAATTTAGTAGAGCCAGCCAAGGCTTAAAAGAATCTTATATAAATATTTTTTAATCATCTCTAGATTGTTCTTTATTTTTCTACCCACCAACTTTTAGGAGGATAATCTATTTTAGCTCGTGCCAGAAATTATTTGTATTTGGTGTTCAAAAAATTATATAAAATTTATATATAACACATAAAATATATACCAAAGATAAAAAAAATTATATATATTTTTCGGCTATTATTTTTACCGCAGCTATATAGTGTCATTTTCTCAACTTTTAATTTTTTTTAAAAATAAATGGCAGTGTGTCTTTTTTACTAGACTCCTCTTTAGTATTTAGCCTATCTATTAAAATCAGCTTGAGTGAGACTTCACTAAACACTATAGACTCCTAAAAATTCCAATTCTATAAGCCTAAAAAGAGTATATAAGAAAGAGAAAGGAAACTCTACTTCTCTCTTCTTAACTCTTTCTAATGCGGAATTCTTCATTTCATTCAATCAAACTTCAAATCTAAGTATATTTATTTTCTTGATTTTCTGAAAGATTTCAAGTCAGAATTTTTCTGCAGAGTGACTGATTTTGGTGGAAAATTTGGAGGTAAAGATCCTATATATAATCTGGTTTCATATATTCAAGAAATTAAAATAGCCCTCTTTGTGTACAAGTTCTTACCTTTTTGTTGTTTTTCTTCTGGAGATTTTACAAGTGAAAAATATCTTGTCTTTTTTGTCCTTTTTAAGTGCTTTTTCGCCACTTCTCAAACCCCAAAAAGGCCAGCATTTCTTCTTTCATAGTAACAAACAAATCCAGTGAAAATTCACTCAAAAAAACAACTACAAATTTTGGTTTCAAAAAGACTGAATTCTTATAGGCTGAAGAGAAAGTTAAATATGCAAGATCCATCAATTTATACACAAATAAAGCCACAATTTCCAGAGCAAGAACACTTGAAATGTCCGAGATGTGATTCACCAAATACAAAATTCTGTTATTACAACAATTACAATCTTTCTCAGCCACGTCACTTTTGTAAGAGTTGTCGAAGGTATTGGACCAAAGGCGGTACTCTTAGGAATATTCCAGTTGGTGGTGGTTCTCGTAAGAACACAAAACGTTCTTCTACTTCATCCAATAAGAAAATTTCCTCCTCAACGACATCGTCTTCAGTTTTATCTTCAAAACCTGATCCTATAGCAAATCCAAAACCGGAGCCATTTGGTTTACCTGCAATTCCAGCTTTTGATCAAAATAGTAGTAGAGTGATTGATATGAGTAATGGGCAATTCAGTTCGCTGTTGGAGTCAAACGGACCGCAATTTGGGAATTTGATGGAAGCTTTGAATACGAATAATAATAGTGGGTCCAATTTGCAGTTGGGTGAATTTGCCAGGAATCAAAATACGAATTCGGGCTTGGGCTTGGGTTCGGGTTCGGGTTCGGGCTTAGATGGTACCCGTCAAAATGGGAATAATACATATTTGGGAGTTCAAAATGGTGGAGATACTAATAATTGTTGGAATGGTGGTAGCAATGGTTGGCCTGATCTTGCAATTTACACACCAGGTTCCAATTTCCAGTGAATGGAAATGCCAAAAAAAATTTAGAGCTAATATTAGTATTTAATTATGAGAAGGTATTTAACTATTTGCTAAGTATTTGACTTTTTATTAATCTGTTTTACCCATCCTTTTTTACATTCTTTTGGAAGTGTTTTTGCTGATTGCATCTAGTGCTAGTAGTAAATAATTTACTTCTGGAAAATATGGTGGTGAAATACTGTGCATGAGCAATGATACTCATTTTCTATAGGTAATGCAATAGTAATACATATACTAGCGATGTGTGTTGTTGTTATTGTTGGTTGCTTCATGTTTAGTGTTCCTTAAGTCGAGGGTATATAAAAAATAAATTATCTACCTTCACAATATAGAAATAGGATCTTCGTACACGCTAGCCTCCCCTAATCTTACTCGTAGGACTATATTGAGTTTGTTGTTGTTGTACTATTGATACGTGTGATTTATTAGCATTTTATTCAACATAATGGAAATTTTGGTTCATTTCTTTTTATCTTGTAAGCAATGGTGGAGTCAAGAATTGAAATAAGGATATGTAAAATAAAAGTACATCATGTGATATTCAATTGAACCCCCTTATGTTCACCTAACTTAGGTCTGCATGTAAATACTAACATGCAGGGGTGGATGGACGTCTAACGTAGCGGTGTCACGTGACACCGCTTCGTCGGAAATTTTACTAAATATAAGTATTAATATTGTGAGGAAACGAATAATAGGATAAAATGACACTACTTGATATAAATTATCTCTTGATGTGTTTGGTTATGTGCTTTATTTTGTTCTAAAAAGTTACAGGCTCAAACCTAGTAAACACATTTTTTTCCAAATATTTAAGAGAGCATTTGGTTAAAAGTTGTAATGAAGTAGAATTGAACTAAGATCTTTTCTAACTTAAGACTCAACAAAATCAATAACAAAAGTTATTTTTTGTCTAAAAGTATGATAATTAAAGTTATTATTCTGTTCTTCTATAAATTATGACACCGCTTACAAAATTTCTTATGTACATCCCTGCTATCATGGATGCATTTGTTGACCTAGGAATAGGGTATGTCTATAATTTGTATATGGAACAAGCCATCTTAATCCCAAGGGCTTTGTTGCTACTAATGCAAGTAATCTCCTTCATAATATAGGAATTGAACTATTATTGAAATGTAAATAATTCGATTAGATTGAAAATCTTTTATGGGAACATTTATTAGAAAAAGGAGATTATTTTTGTTCTTTTTGTATTATATATTTCAAATTGATTTGATGGATGATGGGATGGAGAGGGGTGAAATACAATGAAGATCCCAAATTAAATACTATTGAAGAGTTCTAGACTTGTTGTAATGTCTTAAAAAGGACTAGACATGATCTCGACTTTTCCCTTAATTCGATATTCTATCTTATCTTTTTTGCCTCACCTTTTAGTGTGTTTCGTTTGCTCGTTATTACAATTAAATTAAATTTGATCTTCTTCTGCCCCCCATCTTGTAGTGATTGTACATGTCGCCGAATACCATGGTCCAAACGATACAGAAAAATTATAGAAAAAGTAAAGGCACCATTAATTAATAGGAAAAATAATATTGTAGAGCCTCCGCAAGAACAAATATATATTTTTTGTTTATATATATACATTATGTATGTTATATACAAATTTCATACAATTAAACCTCTCTATAACAACATCCTTGTATAACAACCATTCGCTATAAAAGCCAGTTATTTCTTGGAACCAATTTTTATGTTACGTTATAATATATGTTTTCTATAATAGCACTTTAATGTAGCCGCCAAAAAATATCGGAACAAACCGGTACTGTTATAAAGAGGTTTGACTGTACACTTTTTCGACTACCACATGTAAATAATTTCTAACTCAGGCTAAAAGTAATAATACTCCTTGTTAATACAATATTAAATGAACAAATTATACATCTGCGATGAAATTCACAAAACAGATACAGAAGAGAGAAGGAAGAGCTGAGCTCTTATCTTTGTTATTAACGAAAAATGAAAAAATATGAAGAAGAAGAAGTTACACTGTTACATCGCAACTGCCTAACTAAATACACATGACTCACCAACTAATACACACGTGGGAGTCACGTGGCTGCCAATTCACTAATCACTCAATAATGATCTCCCCTTACTATTAATCTTTCCAGCTAATTAACCTCTATTAGTACTTCACGTAATTTCCATTTCATCATTCCCCCTCAAGCTGGTGGGTGAGAAAATGTTAAGAACTCCCAGCTTGCCAACCAAATACTCATGTTGCTGTCTTCCTAACCCTTTATTCAGGATATCTGCCAGCTGCTCCATGGAAGGAATGTACTGAGTTCTAACCAGCCCTTCTTGTATCTTTTGTCGAATAAAGTGACAGTCGATTTCTATATGTTTTGTCCTCTCGTGAAACACAGGGTTTGCTGCTATTTGCATTGCAGCTTTGCGGTCACTGAATATGAGTACTGGAAGCTTCACTTCTACTCCCAATTCCCTCAGCAATGCTGTCAACCATACCACCTCTGAAACTCCACATGCCATGCTTCTATATTCATCTTCTGCAGAACTCTTGGAGACTGTGTTCTGTTTCTTTGACTTCCATGATACTGGAGATTCTCCAAACTTGACTATGTATCCTGACACTGGTTTTCTAGTGTTAAGGCATGAGGCCCAGTCTGCATCACAAAATATGCTTATCTCATTTGATCTTTTACTGCTCAGTAAAATGTCCAAACCCGGTTCCCTTTTAACATACCTTACCGCTCTTATAGATGTATCCCAATGAGATCTTTTTGGTTGCTGCATGAATTGGCTGAGAGTTTGCACAGAAAATGCAATGTCTGGCCTAGACATGGTTATGTATAATAGTTTCCCAATCAGCCTTTGATATTGCCCTATGTCTTCTAACATTTCATCACCTGTTGAACCTATAAGGCTGTCTAGTTCTGCAACTGTCAGTTTAGTGTTTGCCTCTAAAGGAGTCCATGTTGGCTTTGCTCCACTTAGCCCCAAGTCTGATATTATCTCCAATTTATACTTCCTCTGATTAACTAGAATTCCTTTGGCTGATCTGTTGAACTCCATGCCAAGGGAGAACTTTATATCTCCCAAGTCTTTTATCTTGAAGGCTTGTTGCAGGAATACCTTGGTGTCTTCAATCAGCTCCAAGTTGTTTCCTGTCACTAGCATGTCATCAACATATATCAGTATGATCACCACATCTGTTCCTATCTTCTTGATGAATAAGGAATGATCTAAATTACTTTGCTTAAAATCAGCCTGTAATAATGCCTCTGTTAGCTTCAAATTCCACTGTCTGCTTGCTTGCTTCAATCCATAGAGAGATTTTACAAGTCTACACACCAGTCTAGACTCCCCCTGACTTGTAAAACCTTGTGGCAACTGCATGTACACTTCATCATGTAAGTCTCCCTGTAGGAAGGCATTGTATACATCCAATTGTTGGACAGTCCAATTATGCATATCCACTAATGAAAGAACAGTTCTCACAGTGGTGATCTTTACTACAGGAGAAAAGGTCTCATTGTAGTCAAGGCCTTCTCTTTGATTATATCCTTTAGCTACCATCCGTGCTTTGAATCTCTTCACATCTCCATTAGCCTTAAGCTTGACTTTGTACACCCATTTACATCCTATAGATGTTTTGCCTTGAGGTAGCTGGACTAGTTCCCAGGTGTTATTGTCTTGAAGAGCTTGTATCTCAGCTTGCATAGCCTCTACCCATCTAGGGTCCTTAGAAGCCTCCTGAAAAGTAGTGGGTTCAACAACAGAAGAAAATGCACTTAGATAACTCTAATAAGAAGGTGACAGCTTATCATAGGAAACATAATGATGCATGGGATATACAACAGAATTCCCAGACTTCCTTGTAGTCACACAGTCTATCAACCAGACTGGTTCTTTGGACTCTCTTTGTGATCTTCTCAAGGAGTCAGAATGTGTTTGTCCTGCAGGATGGTTATGGAGAGATGTAGATGGTATTTCTGAAGGCATTATTGCAGAGGTAGGAGAGGCAGATGAAGGACCATCAGGAGAGAGGTGCAGGTCTGGCTCAAATGTGTCTGAGGGATGTGTAATAACATCTGTAGGAGCATCATGAACATTTGACTCTTCAATGATGGGCTCATCTATGTATGTCTCTTCAAGATCAAAAGCATCAGTAATAACAGGCTGGACCAGGTGCCTGGGATTGTCAGCTGTTTCTTGAAAGGGAAATGTAAATTCTTTGAATGTTACATCTCTGTTGATAAAAAATCTATTCTCATCTAAGTCATACAGGATATAGCCTTTAGTGACAGCAGAATATCCCATAAAGACAGCTCTCACTGCTCTACTAGAAAACTTATCACCTCTAGGCAAGACACTTGCAAAGCAAAGACATCCTAGTGTCTTCATATGGGAAACTGATGGCCTTTTGTTGAAAAATACCTCATATGGGGACTTACCATCAAGTGACTGTGATGGAAATCTGTTAATGACATAGGCTGCTGTAAAAACACAATGTCCCCAGAACTTTATAGGGATATGTCCTTGAAATTTGAGTGCCCTTGCAACTTCAAGCAGATGCATATGCTTTCTCTCTGCTACACCATTTTGTTGTGGTGTATAGACACATGTTCTTTGATGAACTATCCCCATAGATGTACATAGCTCCTGCATAGCTGAGTTTACAAACTCTCCACCATTATCAGTCCTAATTATCTGTACTTTCCCATTGAACTGTGTTTGCACCAGCTTAAGAAAGGACTTAAAGACAGTTATGACATCACTTTTAAACTGCAAAAGAAAAATCCAGGTCACACGAGAGTAATCATCTACAATTTTGAGAAAGAACTTATTACCATCATAAGTAGGAACACTGCAAGGTCCCCACACATCCAAGTGCAATAGTTGAAAATTGTTAGCAGTTCTATTAGTACTTAATGGGAAAGGTTGTCTCATATTTCTAGCCATTGGACAAATGTCACAACTATCTATTACAGATTTGCAATCTTCCAATTTACATCCCAGAATTTCCTTCAGTGATCCTCCAGATGCATGTCCCAATCTTTTGTGCCATAGGGCTATGTCCTCCTTTGTTGTCTGTACATTCAACCCTTTGACTGTTGGTATGCTGTTATCAGTGCTTAGGTGAGCTCTTGGAACTAGTATGTAGAGTCCATCCTTCTCTTTACCAATCCCCCTCACTTTCCCATTTGAGAGGTCCTGGAATATGCAAAAGTCAGGATAAAAAGAGACAAAGCAGTGTAAGTCCCTTGTTATCTTAGATACTGAAAGAAGGTTATAGGCAAATTTTGGAACATATAATACATCTTGCATTTCTCCTGTTTTTGTGATCTTGCAGTTTCCAACATGTGACACAAAGTGCAGTCTCCATTAGGTAAGTGAACTCGTTTGTCTCTAGTAGGGCTAACATTTTTAACATTTGTTAACATTTCTAAATCAGCCACCATGTGGTTAGTTGCTCCTGTGTCAACTATCCAGTTACCTCTATTAGCTTTGGCCATAAAAGAATAAACTGTACCTGCCATATTTGCCATTACATCCTTGGATTTGTCCTTGTTGAACAGCTTCATGATCTGATTATACTGATCATCTGTGAGCTGAGGAGCCCTATGCCAGCTTCTCTCCTTCACTGCATCTGGTAGATTTCCCTCTCTATCATTCATTCCTGCAAGATTAGGATTAAGATTCTCTACCTTTACATTATATGCACCTTTCTTTCTGCCTTTAAAATCTTGTGGATAGCCAATTATCTTGTAGCATCCTTCCTTTGTATGACCCTTCATATGACAAAAATCACATTGTATGTTCCAGTTCTTCTTTGGTCTTTGAGGATTCTGGTAACTTCCTCTTTTCCCAGCTAGTAATGCAGTCAAGTCATTTCCCTCAACCAAAGCAGAACCATTAGTCACCGGCCTTTGACTCTCCCTTTCAATAAACATTGCATATGCTTTATTGATGCTAGGTGTTGGACTAGTAATGAGGATTTGACTATGAGCCTGTTCATAGCTGTCGTTCAAGCCCATCAGAAATGTCAGCACCTTTTGTTTCTCCATAAACTCGATGAAACTTTTTGATCTAGCACAGTCACATGGTGGAGGAACCATACTATCAAATTCATCCCACAGATTCTTAAGTTTAGAGAAATACATCGAGACACTGTCTGTTCCTTGAGCTATCGTTGCTATGGCCTTCTGCAGTTGGTAAACTCGTGATGTGTTTACCTTATCAAATCGCTGTTTCAGATCCTCCCACACCTTTCTCGCATCCTTTGCATACAGAATTCCGGTGATTAATTCCTTGGACACTGAACTCATAATCCATCCAGGACTATAGCGTTGCATCTGTCCCATCGATGACCTAATCCAGTAGAAAAATCTCCTTTCTTCAGAGTTCCGTCGATTAGACCTAGCTTGTTCTTTCCTAACAACTGGATCTCCATCGCTCGACTCCAGGTGGAGTAATTCTCTGAACCGGTCAACTGAATCGAAATGACCGGAGCTCCAGTGGTGTCCGATGGGTGAAGAAACAAAGGATGATTGTGATCTAGATCTATTTTTTCTCCTATTGATGAATATAACTTTCAGATGTAATTCACAATTGAATTCCTCACAAATTCAACAGGATCTTCGATTTCAACACGCAATTGCGATTGTGCTCTGATACCATGAACAAATTATACATCTGCGATGAACTTCACAAAACAGATACAGAAGAGAGAAGGAAGAGCTGAGCTCTTATCTTTGTTATTAACGAAAAATGAAAAAATATGAAGAAGAAGAAGTTACACTGTTGCATCCCATCTGCCTAACTAAATATACGTGACTCACCAATTAATACACACGTGGGAGTCACGTGACTGCCAATTCACTAATCACTCAATAATGATCCCCCCTTATTATTAATCATAACAGCTAATTAACCTCTATTAGTACTTCACGTAATTCCCATTTCATCATTAAATGTAGCCCATTTAAGTATTATATGTTCAATACGCACAGAGTTATGTGCGTTTGATTAACTATAATATTATGTGGGTTTGATTAACTATAATATTCATCAACGGATCATTTTGATGTAGTTCAAATCAGCACAAGAAAAGTTAGACTTCAATTGGAGCTGCATATTATATTGTTCAAATTGACGCGTAAGAAAACTTGTCAAATCAATATGCTTGTTAGAATTGGTGTAATGGAAAGAGGAATTTTCATAAAGCACTGTAGTTAGAGCCTAGTAACTATAATTTACCTAATTTATCATTCGTAGCTACAGTTCAATTGTTATCGGTATGTATGACTTGTATTTAAACATGCAACGAATACAACATGTGTCAACTGTATTTGTTGGCGCAATTGTATTCGTTCGAGCAACAAATACAACATGTATCAACGACATTCGTTTGCGCAACAACTATAACAAAGGAGAAATACAACATGTATCAACGACATTCGTTCGCGCAACGAGTACAACCAAGGAAAAATATAGGGGTATATACAAAAGATACAACCCGTATCAATTATATTTGTTGCGAAAAACAGAAATATAGAAAAAAAAATGCCTTTGTTGATAGTTGAACTGAAGACCTCCACTTACTAAGCGATCAGTCTAACCAACTAAGCTACGAGAGTTTGTTGTCTCTTGTTTCAATTCAAAATAATTGATATTTTATTTCATAAATTTGCTATAAAATTCAAAATAATATATATATATATATATATATATATATATATATATATATATATATTAGCAGCTAGTATAATATTACCAAACTAAGCAATTGGATTAGAGTTTGTGAGATTAGAAACAAAGGCCCGCAACCCATGATGTGCAAAACAGATGGACCAAAGGACCACTAATGTTGATTTATGATGATTCCCATCTTAAACCAACCCACATGAAGTGGGCCTCTTAAGCCACTTAGAGCTAAAATATAGCATCTATCTTTTAAGAATTGGGTCCACATCTGTGTTAGAATTTAGATCAGATGGTGTGAAACACAAGCCTTGACATCATTGGAAGTGTATATATGATCAAAAGTTCCAAAGATAGGAAATTTTGCTTACCTCTTATATTTACACCAAATTATATAAATTTACGTGAATTAAGTATAAAATTAATATTATTATTTACATTCATTAAAAGTACACATAGATAACATGTTTATTCATTTATTAATTTGATGTAGACATTTGATGCTTCCATTCATGTGTTATGCATTTTTCTGTATCCACTGTTTCATACTCAAAGCATAGAATATATACAATCAAACTTTTCTACAACAGCTTTATTTGTTCCGAATATTTTTTGGATGTTATAGCTAAGTTATGTTATAGGGAACATATATTATAACATAACATGAAAATTGATTCCGAAAAAGTTTGGCTTTTGTAGTGAAGTATTGTTATATAGAGACGATGTTATAGAGAGGTTTGACTGTATATAAAAATAAGAAAAAGACAAACTTAAATATAGATGTTGATATAGTCATATAGATATAGATAACATTTATTGCCTTTCTATTATCCATTTGATAAAATATTTGAGTTGCTATGGTTTGAAATCTTGGAATGAATGCGGTACCTAATGGGAGAAATTTTATTTTGTGTTTCATATAACTGACACTAGTTGTATGAGGCTTTTTTTTGTCTCACAAATTTGTAGACCCCAATCTTACACTTCTGGGTCCACAAAAATCTGGGTCCACAAATTTGTGAGACAAAAATGAGCCTCATACAACTAGTGTCAGTTGTATGAGACACAAAATAAATTTTCCACCTAATGGTATTGAAGCCTTGACTTCAACCACTGAGGGAGTGGCGTTGGGTCTTTGTTTGACAACCCAATTTGCAAATTTCTGACCTTGGTTTTCAATGTTGTCTATTTCGAGTGTGGGCGAACTCATCAAATTGCTAGTCATTTATAAATCTTGGTAAATATCTGTTTTAGAATTATAAGGGGTCATTTGATTTGTGGAAAACTAATACAAGGATCGTAATATACGAATGAAAATGTTCTTATTTATTTAGCACATTTGTTTTTTTGGTGAATGTATGCTTTATAATCTAAAACAGGTGTTTAATTTTAAACTGAATAAATTTCTGTTACGATCTTTTGATTCTTTCAAGAAGAAGAGACATAATAATTCTTTCAAAACAAAAATATTTTTGCAAAAAATTCATATTATCGAACTCTCTCTCGTTAAGTTGTTTGTCTATGTAATGCATCCCTAGTCCCTACTCACTAGTGGGTGGCACTAGCTAGGGACTGCATTTCATTTCACCAGGCTTACGATAATAAATACGGCAACAACAATCCAGTAAAATCTCACCAGTAGATTTTGAGGAGAGTAGTGTATACGCAAATCTTACCTCTACCCCAAAGAAGTAGAGGGGTTGTTTTCGAAAGATCCTCGGCTCAAAAAAAATAAAAGGACAAAAGGATACAATATTAGTATCGCCACAGAAATTACAGGAAAAATAGGAACAACATGAAATCACGAAGAAAGATGCAAAGCAAAAACGATAGCTAGTAAATAGGTCCTACACTGGAAAGTGAAATAGTAAGATACAATATTGCCACTAGCTATCTTAGACAAAAACCCTACCAGACTAGTTCCATAATAGTATGAATTAAGGCAAGACTCAACTACGTACCTCATAACCTGCAACCTTAATACTCGACCTCCACATCTTCCTATCAAGTGTCATGTCCTCAGAAATCTGAAGCCTCGCATATCCTGCCTGATCACCTCTTCCCAATACTTCTTAGGCCGCCCTCTACCTCTTCTCGTGCCCTCCACAACCAGCCGCTCACACCTCCGTACCGAAGCATCTGAGCTTCTCCCCTGAACATGCCCGAACCAAAGTATGAATTAGGTCGTACTAATTTTTACGGGCAAGATCCATATAGAAAATTTGAAAGCAAAAAAAAAAACTAAATTTATAAACGTATAATATCTGTCATAAATGTTTTGCAGAAACGTTAGTTATCCATGTTCAAGGAAGGAATTTTAAAAAAAAAAAATGAATGCTAAAAACATAACCTTTGGAACAAATTCATAAACTAATTATTTATTATTAAGTACTTACCTCGTAAGTTTATATCTAACTATACTTGATTCATAAACCTTGTTGGGTAAGTTTAGCACGAATAGAAGTCCAGTGAGTGTTTTCCATATTTACGGATTAAAATTCCCTCGTCCAGGAGGGTTTTTCATATTTCTACTAATGCAACTGTATATAAACAATTAACAGGAAAAGCATATATGTAATTGTCAACATCTCAGTCGGCTATTCTTCATTTCTCCTACTAAACAAAGCTGTACTAAGCCAATGTCACATTGTCACTTAAGCAATTGCCTCAAACACTAAAAATTGGAAGGTTCCAAGTGGATCTACTTATTTTTTCACTTTAGAATAGATTTGAATAATTCAAAAATATTAGGTTGTTGACGCTCCACTCAATAGTAAAACATCTAGAAGATGAGAATTTAAAAAAACATGTAAAAAGTTCCTTTTTTTTTTTTTTTTTTT
>MU760900.1:88124-110070 GCA_026770625.1 Nicotiana glauca | reverse complement strand
AAAAATTTCTTTTTTTTTTTTTTTTTTTAATCTTGAAATAGATTTGAACTATCTAAAATATATGAAATTATTTTTGACATCTTAGTTAGTGTAAACAATTTGAGATTATTAGGCGAATACAATTTGAAAAAGTCACATTAACCTTGAATGTTTTAAAAATGTTACATTAATCTTTAATATTTCTTACAATATTAGTAAGTCTTTATGAATGGTAGAGATGTGTGCAAGAAAGTTTGAAAACCACCGTTCATTTATGAATGTTGTTGTATAAACGCAAATCTCTTATTAAAATTTTGATTCAAGATACTAATTTATATAAGGAATCTTTGCATAAATAGTTGGCCAGATTCAATATTTTACTTTTTTGTTGCTCGGTATACATAAATTATACACTAATTATATTTTATCTTTATTTTGTTATTGAATTCGTCAATTTCCTAGAAGATGAGCCATGATTTTCGCTAAAGTTATCATTTTGACCTCATTGGCTTTGTTTAAATGTGTGATTTTCATTGGTTTTTTCTTTTTTGAGTGACTTATAGCATGGTTTGCTTCTCCTCCGTTCTGTAAATGATTTTTTTCCTTTTTCAAATAGCGTAGGAGTGTGTTTATTGCTTCTTCAAATTGAAAATGAAGAAGATTACTTTCTTTATATGTTTGAGTGAAATTGTCGAAGCTTTCTAATTTGGAGCATAATTTTTTATTTCTCAAGAAAATGCGCGTTGTTCTGGAAAATATTCTTCTCGAGTGTTGTCATTTAACAGTGGGTTAACATATTATATGGATCAGCAATTTCAACGGATAAACTCTTGGAGATTGGAACAAACCACCTTAATCCCAAGGGCTTTGTTGCTACTAATGCAAGTAATCTCCTTCATAATATAGGAATTGAACTATTATTGAAATGTAAATAATTCGATTAGATTGAAATTCTTTTAAGGGATCATTAAAAAAGGAGACTAGTTTTGTTTCTTTTGGATTATATATATTCCAAATTGATTTGATGGATGATGGGATGGAGAGGGGGTGAAATACAATAAAGATTCCAAATTTAAAGTATTGAAGAGTTTTAGACTTGCTGTAAGAGTCCGAAACTTAAATAGTGCCAAAAATGGCACAAAATACGTTTCTACTATTTTAAAAATAAAAGTTAAACGCAATACTATACTGCGCTTTATTAAAAAAAATAATTTTTTTTAGGAAAATGCAGTACAATACTGCGTTTCCCTTTAATTTTTGGGCCCACTTCGGCTTTTACATATTAAATCCCAATAATTTATTATAGAAAAACACAGCACAATATTGCGTTTAAGGGTCCTATAATAAATTATAGGGACCCTTCTTCTTCCTTGGCTTCACGACAGAAGCACCATTTTTTAATCCCCACCACTCCATTGCTGCCCCGCAATTTAAAAAAAATAAAAAATTCGGCCCCACCCGTCACGCAAAAAGCGAAGAGTATAGGTCCCGCACCTGTCACACAAGCCTTGGATTCCTTCTTTCGGGTTGAAAAATTCAATTTGGATCTACTTCAAAAACCTTAAATCGAGGTATTTCGATTTTTTTATGTCGAAACTCGTAGAGCATATGCATATTTATTTTATTGAATGTGTTTTCACGTTGATTTGTGTTATATTTGCATTTAAATTTGTATGTTATTTTTATCCGAATTGAATTATTAGCCTTGTGATAAAAAATAGTTAATTATTAGCCTTGAATTATGTATTTAATTTGTTGTTCATATGTATGTTATGTTTGTTATTTTTATATGTAATAGTGGCCTTTTAGCGTAATAAAATATAGAGCCTTTTAGCGTGGTAAAATATAGAGCCTTTTAGCGTGGTAAAATATAGAGCCTTTATTAAACTAACCAAATTCTAGAATGTTGAAATTGACACAAATAATAACTAATGTTAACTTGGTGCTACCGGGCTTCAAATATCGAGCATGGAACCCATAGAAAATTACTCAGTCCAATTAAATAATTATTTATTTAATTTATTAAACTAAAAAGATTCTTAAAATATTGAAATTGACACAAATAAAAATTAATGACAACTTGATGCTACCGGACCTCAAATATCGAGCCTGGAACCCATAGATAATTACTCAGTCCAATTAAACAATTATTTATATAATTTATTAAACTAACAAAATGATAAAAATATTGAAAATGACACAAATAATAATTAATGATAACTTGGTACTACCGGGCCTCAAATATCGAGTCTGGAACCCATAAATAATTACTCAGTCCAATTAAATAATAATTTATTTAATTAATTAAACTAACAAAATTTTAAAAATATTGAAATTGACACTGTGACGACCCGGCCTGTCATCACGTGAGTTACCTCCCCGTTCTTCTCATTTTCTACTTCCTTATGTCTCATTATAAGAATCTTGGATGAATGAGTCAAATTGGATTGGTTTTGGAAGGAAATGAGACACTTAGTCTCTTCAAGGAAGGTTTGTTTTGGAAAAGTCAACCGGATGTTGACTTGTGAGTTAGAGGGCTCGGATATGATTTCCGGTGATTCGGTTAGCTTCAGGGGATGATTTGTGACTTAAGATGTGATCGAAATTGATTTTGGAGGTCCGGTGTAGAACTAGGCTTGAATTGGCGGAGTTAGTATTTTGGTGAATTTCGGTTGAGGGGTGAGATTTTTATCCGAGAGTCGAAATGGAATTTCGAGAATTGTTGTAGCTTCATTAGGTGATTTGGGATGTGTGTGCAAAATTTCAGGTCATTCAGAGGTGTTTTGGTCGGGTTTTTGATCAAATGCGTGTTTCAGAAGTTTTAGAAGAACTTAGGCTTGAATCCGATGTAAATTGATGGTTTTGGTGTTGTTTGTGGTGTTTTGATGATTGGAGCAAGTTCGAATAATGTTTTAGGTTGGGTTGTCACTTTTGGTTGAGGTTTCGGGGTCCTCGGGATGATTTCGGATGGCCATCGGGATGAATTTGGACTTGAGCATTGCTGATAGTTGCTAGTTCTGGTATTTCCGCATCTGCGGAAAAGGGACCGCAGATGCGCCTCCGGAGATGCGGAAAGGGAGTCGCAGGTGCGAGAGGTGCTAAGGAGGATGAGTTCCGCATCTGTGGTATCGCAGATGCGGTAAAGGATTCGCAGAAGCAAAGGTTGGGAGTAGAGGAAATTCCGCAGGAGCGGATGGCAATTCGCAGATGCGGCATCCGCAGAAGCGGATTTAGACCGCAGAAGTGGTCCTGAGCAAAATAGTAAGCTCCGCAGAAGCAGAGGAATACCGCAGAGCAGTAAGAGTATCGCAGAAGCAAAAAGAGCCGGGCAGAAGGGTTTTAAAGGTTTATTTTGTTCCGCGAGCTAAAATATTTTTCCACCATTTTGGAGCAACTTTGAGAACTTTTGGACGGAAATTGAAGGGGATTTCGACTGGGTGTTATTGGAGGCGAGTTCTATGACTAAATACGTGATTTAATGAAAGAATTAACCTAGAAATTTATGGAAATTCATCAAAAAGGGGGGAAAAGCTAAGGCTTGCTTTTTGGTATTTTAAAGCGGGTTTTGATGGGTTATTTGGGCTCGGATTTGGGAGTTCCTGATATGTATAGACTCGTGGCGAGATAAGGAATTCGTTGGTGTTAAATTTCCTGAAATTCGAGAAGTGGGCCCGGGGCTCGGGTTTTACAAATTTCATGATTTTCGATATTTTCCGAATGGGTTATGTTGCCTTAGCCTATTGTGATGTATTCGTTATGGTTTTAATCAGATTCGACGCGCGAGGAGGCCAATTTAAGAGGCAATGGCATAGCGAGCTTGGACTTTGGCCGGCTTGAGGTGAGTAATGATTGTAAATAATATCCTGAGGGTTCGAAACTCCGGATTTGCACAACGTAGTGCTATGTTGAGGTGAAACACGAGCTTAATGGCGAGCGCGGGGTTGTTTACTACTGGGGATTGTGACTTGGTCCATCCCGTTTTAATATTTTACCGCGTATTTGACTGAGATGTGTTATTACCATCATGATTTGGGCTTATTGCCATATTTTGGGCTTAATGCCGACTACTTGAATCCTTCGTGGATTTTTATCACTTTTTCCTCACTATTTGATATGCTAATTGAGCTCAGTCCTGTTGATTATATTGTTTTACAAACTAAGACACTTTAATTGAATTTTTGAGACTTAATTGATATTCCACTATTGTTTGGGGCTGAGCACTATTATTTTATTGATGTCCGAGGGGCTTATGATGTTTTCTGGACGGAGTGAGGCTTTCTGGACTTGTGAGTGGTGTGAGGAGGCTTTCAGGCCTCGTGAGTGATGTGAGGAGGCTTTCAGGCCTTGTGAGTGATGTGAGGAGGCTTTCAGGCCTTGTGAGTGATGTGAGGAGGCTTTCAGGCCTTGTGAGTGATATGAGGAGGCTTTCAGGCCTCGTGTGTGATGTGAGAAAGTTTTCAGGCCTTATGTTGATATAGCGCTTGGGCCGTAAGGGGCCCCTCCGGAGTCTGCACACCCACAGTGAGCGCGGGTACCCATGTGATATGAGAGTGAGCCTGAGGGTTGATATTATGCTGAGTGACTGATACCGAGCCCGAGGGGCTGATACTATTCTGAGCGATTGATACTGGGCCCGAGGGGAAAATTTCTACTTACTATTTACTTGTTGTTTTACCTAATTTACCTATTTTTAAAAGGAGATTTCATTTGACTCTTTACTGTTTTACTGTTTTTACTGCCTGATATAGAATTGCTTTGTGTAGTTATGTGTTTTCATGCCTTCGGTTTTATTTATTATTATTACTCAATGGGTTAGAGTACTCACATTACTCCCTGCACCATGTGTGGAGATACAGGCATAGCTGAGTTCGCACCTGAGCACTGATTCCTTCCAGACCAGGCAGCGAGTTGGAGCAACGAGGTAGTTGTTGACATCCGCAGCCCCTTGTCTCCCCTATTTTTATATCATATGAGTTTCCTTCATACTATTGCATTAGATACTATATCTCGTAGACTTATAGCAAACTCTGTAGTAGCTCATGACCTGTGACACCCCGGTTTGGGCTGTGTCGGGATGTTTTCCCTCGTTATTATCGCTATTTCCGCACTATTTGCTATATTAAACATGTGTTAGAATTATTAATGTTAATTTATTACTTTAAAAGGGGTGTTGCATTGTTCTGGTTGGCCTTGTCTTCACGAGAGGAGATATCACGACCGGGTTTGGGAATTAGGCCGTGACAAGTTGGTATCAGAGCATAGGTTACTAGGTCTCATGAGTCATGAGCTGGTTTAGTAGAGTCTCACGGATCGGTATGGAGACGTCTGTACTTATCCTCGGGAGGCTGCAGAACCTTTAGGAAAACTTCACATTCTTGAAATTCTTGTCGTGCGCAATTGTTCATCCGAGTACTAAATTTTTCTTTATTCTATTATCTCACAGATGGTGAGGACACGAGCTACCAGACGTGACAGACGACCACCAGTACCACCCACTGAGGCCACCAGAGGCCATGGACGCGGTCATGGTCGTGGCAGAGGTAGAGTAGCAGGGGAAGCACCTGTGGATCCTCTAGTTGCCCCAGCTCAGGACCAGGCTCCAGCAGCACCAGTTCAGGCACCAGCTGTGCCCATAGCGATTCCGGGTCTTCAGGAGACTTTGGCTCAGATTTTGACAGTTTGCACTGGCCTGGCTCAGGCAGTTTCAGCCGCCACAGCAGCAGTTACTTCGCAGGCTGGTAGAGGTCAATCAGACCCCCGATGCTCGCACACCTGAGCAGGTAGTGCAGGGATTACAGACTCCAGAGGCATCTCCAGCTCAGCCAGTTGCACCGTTGCAGGAGTTCAGGGTTCTAGCTATGCCCGAGGATGAGCAGCGTCGCCTCGAGAGGTTTGGTAGACTCCAGCCTTCTACATTCAGTGGTGCTGAGGGCGAGGAAGCCCAGAGTTTTCTTGACAGGTGTCAGCGTATGCTTCGTATAGCTGGGATTCTGGAGTCTAGTGGGGTGGCATTTACCACCTTTCAGTTTACTGGGGCTACCTTCACTTGGTGGGAGGCGTATGGGAGGCGTAGGCCAGCTGGTGCAGCACCTTTGACTTGGAAAGAATTCTCCGCTCTCTTCTTGGAGAAGTATGTACTGCAGTCCCGCAAAGAGGAGATACACAGGCAGTTTGAGTGGCTACGGCAGGGAGATATGACTGTGTCTCAGCATGAGATGAGGTTTTCAGAGTTGGCTCCTCATGCCGTCCGGATGGTTCCGTCGGATTGGGAGCAGATTAGGAGATTTGTTGATGGCCTTAACTACCATCTCCGTATTTTTATGACTAGAGAGAGAGTATTGTGTGCTTCATTCGAGGAGGTGGTTAATATAGCTCGAGATATTGAGGCGGTTCACCGCCAGGATTGAGAGGAGAGGGAGGCCAAGAGGCCTCGAGGTTTTGGTAGTTTCAGTGGCGCTCCTTCGAGGGGCCAGTTCTAGCAGGGTAGGGGTCGTTCTTTCAGGCCCGCTCAGTTGGCTCGTCCCGAGTATCGTGGGGCATCTTCTGGTCGTGGTTATCATGGTTCTCAGCAGAGTCAGCCTTCACTCAGTGCTCTTCCAGCACAGATTTCATCTCGAGCCCGTTTGTTCAGGGTTCTTCTAGGCCGAGTGCGTCAGCTAGTCACTCCGGTGCAAGGAGTTCCCTTTAGTCCCATTCTCCAGCACCCGGGAGTTGTTATGAGTGCGGAGAGTTTGGGCATATGTGGAGGCAGTGTCCTCATCGTGCTGCTAGCTCATGTCAGTAAAGGGGTCAGCCCTCATCTTCTGGTCCAGTTTCTTCAGCACCTGCCCCGCCAGCTAGGGGTAAGGGTTAGGCAGCCAGGGGTTGCCCTAGAGGTGCAGGTCGATCAGGCGGTGGTCATGCTTGCTTTTATGCTCTTCAGGGCTGGACATATGCTATTGCTTCGGATGCTGTCATTATAGGTATTATTTCAGTCTGCCACAGGGATGCCTCAGTCTTATTTGATCCCAGTTCCACCTATTCTTATGTGTCCTCATATTTTTCTCATCATTTGGGTACGTCCCGAGGGTGTCTTGCTTTACCTGTTCATGTATCTACCCCGGTGGGCGATACTATTGTTGTAGACCATGTGTATTGGTCATGTTTGGTGACTATTGAGGGCCTGGAGACCCTAGTTGATCTATTGCTATTGAGCATGGTGGATTTTGATGTTATTTTTGGCATGGACTCGTTATCTCCGTGTCATGCTATTCTAGACTGTCATGCTAAGATAGTCACTTTGGCTATACCGGGTGTACCGAGGATCGAGTGGCATGGTGTGACTGATTATATTCCTAGCAGGGTGATTTCATTCTTAAAAGCCCAGCGTATGGTTGGGAAGGGTTGCCTTTCATATTTGGCGTTTGTGAGGGATATTGGAGCCGAGACTCCTAGGATTGATTCTGTCCCAATTGTGAGGGAGTTTCCCGAGGTATTTCCTGCAGACCTGTCGGGCATGCCACCAGACAGAGATATTGATATTGGTATTGACTTGGTGCCGGGCACTCAGCCCATTTCCATTCTGCTAGATCGTATGGAACCAACGGAGTTGAAAGAATTGAAGGATCAGCTTCAGGAACTCCTAGATATGGGGTTCATTCGGCCTAGTGTGTCACCGTGGGGTGCACCAGTTCTATTTGTGAAGAAGAAGAATGGCACCATGAGAATGTGCATTGACTACAGGCAATTGAACAAAGTAACAGTGAAGAACAAGTATCCGCTGCCTCGCATTGATGATTTGTTTGACCAGCTTCAAGGAGCGAGGGTGTTCTCTAAGATAGATCTCCGTTCGGGCTATCACCAGTTGAAGATCAGGGATTCAGATATTATTAAGACTGCTTTCAGGACTAGATATGGGCACTATGAGTTTCTTGTTATGTCTTTTGGGCTGACTAAAGCCCCAGCACCGTTCATGCATTTGAAGAACAGTGTATTTTGGCGTTATCTGGATTCGTTCGTTATTGTTTTTATTGATGATATTCTGGTGTACTCGTGTAGCCAGGAGGAGCACGCACAACATTTGCGAGTTGTATTGCAGAGATTGAGGGAGGAGAAGCTTTATGCAAAGTTCTCCAAGTGTGAGTTTTGGCTCAGCTCAGTAGCTTTCTTGGGGTACGTGGTGCCCAGCGAGGGTATTCAGGTCGACCCGAAGAAGATAGAGGTGGTTTAGAGTTGGCCTAGACCGACCTCAGCCACAGAGATTCATAGTTTCCTTGGTTTGGCGGGTTATTATCGCCGGTTTCTACAGGGATTTTCCTCTATTGCATTGCCCTTGACCAAGTTGACTCAGAAGGGTGCTCCATTTGTATGGTCGGACGAGTGCGAGGAGAGCTTTCAGAAGCTCAAGACACTCCAGTATTGGTTTTGCCCTCAGCTTCAGGTTTTTATACTGTATATTGTGATGCTTCGAGATTTGGGATCGGATGTGTATTGATGCAGGAGGGTAGAGTTATTGCTTATTCTTCTCGTCAGTCAAAGCCCTACGAGAAGAACTACCCTGTACATGATTTGGAGTTGGCTGCTATAGTTCATGCTCTGAAGATTTGGAAGCACTACTTGTATGGTGTATCTTATGAGGTATTCACCGATCATCGCAGTCTTCAGCATTTGTTCAAGCAAAAGGATCTTAATTTGAGGCAGCGGAGGTGGCTAGAGTTACTTAAGGATTATGATATTACAATTCTGTATCACCCGGGGAAGGCCAATGTAGTGGCTGATGCTTTGAGCTGAAAGGCACTTAGTATGGGGAGTTTGGCGTACATTCTAGTTGGGGAGAGGCCCTTTTCAGTTGATGTTCAGGCCTTGGCCAATCGGTTGGTGAGACTAGATATTTTCGAGCCCAGTCGGGTGTTGGCTTGTATGGTTTCTCGGTCTTCCTTATATGATCGCATCAGAGAGAGCCAGTATGATGACCCGCATTTACTTGTCCTTAAGGACAGGGTCGAACATGATGATTCCAGAGACGTGACCATTGGTAAGGATGGTGTGTTGCGGATGCAGGGCTGAATTTGTTTGCCCAATGTGGAGGCTTCAGGAGTTGATATTAGAGGAGGCCCATAGCTCGCGGTATTCCATTCATTGGGGTGCCGTGAAGATGTATCAGGACTTGAGGAAGCACTATTGGTGGAGGAGAATGAAGAAAGACATTGTAGGATTTGTAGCTCGGTGTCTCAACTGTCAGCAGGTGAAATATGAGCACCAGAGACCGGGTGGCATACTTCAGCGGATGATTATTCCCGAGTGGAAGTGGGAGAGAGTCACTATGGATTTTGTGAGTGGTCTTCCTCGGACTTTGAAGAAGTTCGATTCGATTTGGGTGATTGTGGATCGGCTGACCAAGTTAGCGCACTTCATTCCGGTATGTACTACCTATTCTTCGGAGCGGCTGGAAGGGATATTTATCCGGGAGATTATTCGATTGCATGGTGTTCCAGTGTCTATTATCTCAGATAGGGGTACTCAGTTTACTTCTCAGTTCTGGAAGACATTTCAGCGAGAGTTGGGTATGCAGGTAGAGTTGAGCATATCATTTCATGCTCAGACGGACGGGCAGTACAAGCGTACTATTCAGATATTGGAGGACATGTTGCTTGCCTGTGTTATTGATTTTGGAGATTCTTGGGATGAGTTTTTTCTGCTTGCGGAGTTTGCCTACAACAGTAGTTATCAATCGAGCATTCAGATGGCCCAGTATGAGGCGTTATATGGGAGGCAGCGTAGGTCTCCAGTTGGTTGGTTCAATCCCGGCGAGGCTAGGCTATTGGGGACAGAGTTGGTTCAGGATGCCTTAGAGAAGGTGAAGCTGAATCAGGAGAGGCTTCGTACAGCACAGTCGCGTCAGAAGAGTTATGCGGACCGGAAGGTTCGAGATGTGTCTTATATGGTTGGTGAGAAGGTCTTGCTAAAGGTTTCGCCCATGAAGGGTGTTATGCGCTTTGCAAAGAAGGGGAAGTTGAGTCTGCGGTTTATTGGGCCTTTTGAGGTACTTAGGAGGATTGGGGAGGTGGCTTATGAGCTCGCCTTGCCACCCAGCTTATCAGGCGTACATCCGGTATTTCATGTTTGTATGCTCCGGAAGCACGTTGGGGACCCGCCCCATGTATTGGACTTCATCATGGTTCAGTTGGATGATGATTTGACCTATGATATGTACCCGGTAGTTATTTTGGGTCATCAGGTTTGAAAGTTGAGATCGAAGGATATAGTTTCGGTGAAAGTGCAGTGGAGAGGTCGGCCCATGGAGGAGGCTACTTGGGAGACCTAGCGGGAGATGCGGAGCAGATACCCTCACCTGTTTGAGGCTTCAGGTATGTTTCTTGACCCGCTCGAGGACGGGCATTTATTTTAGTTGGGGAGGATGTGAGGACCCGGCCTGTCGTCACGTGAGTTACCACCCATTCTCCCCATTTTCTTCTTCCTTATGTTTCATTATAAGAATCATGGGTGAATGAGTCGAATTGGATTGGTTTTGGAAGGAAATGAAACACTTAGTCTCTTTAAGGAAGGTTTGTTTTGGAAAAGTCAACCAGATATTGACTTATGAGTTAGAGGGCTCGGATGTGATTTCTGGTGATTCGGTTAGCTCTCGGGGATGATTTATGACTTAGGAGTGTGATCGTAATTGATTTTGGAGGTCCGGTGTAGAACTAGGCTTGAATTGGCGGAGTTAGTATTTTGGCAAATTTCGGTTGATGGGTGAGATTTTGATCCGAGGATCGGAATGGAATTCCGAGAGTTGATGTTGCTTTGTTAGGTGATTTGGGATGTATGTGCAAAATTTCAAGTCATTCGGAGGTGTTTTGGTTGAGTTTTTGATCAAATGCGTGTTTCGGAAGTTTTAGAAGAACTTAGGCTTGAATCCAATGTAAATTGATTGTTTTGGTATTGTTTCGATGATTGGATCAAGTGTGAATGATATTTTAGGTTGGGTTGGCACTTTTGGTTGAGGTCCCGGGGGCGTCGGGGTGATTTCGGATGGCCATCGGGATGCATTTGGACTTGTAGCATTGCTGATAGTTGTTGGTTCTGGTATTTCCGCATCTGTGGAAAAGGGACCGCAGATGCACTTCCGCACATGTGGAAAGGGGGTCGCAGGTGCGAGAGGTGCTAAGGAGGATGAGTTCTGCAGATGCGGAAGAGGAGCTGCATCTGCGGTATCGCATATGCGGTAAAGGATTCGCAGAAGCAAAGGTTGGGAGTAGAGGAAATTCCGCAGAGCGGATGGTAATTCGCAGATGCGGCGTCTGCAGAAGCGGATTTAGACCACATAAGCGGTCCTGAGCAAAATATTAAGCTCTGCAGAAGCGGAGGAATAATGCAGAAGCGGAAACCGCAGAAGCGGTAAGAGTATCACAGAAGCGAAAAGAGCTGGGCAGAAGGGTTTTAAAGGTTTATTTTGTTCCGCGAGCTAAAGTATTTTCCACCATTTTTGAGCAACCTTGAGAACTTTTGGACGGAAATTGAAGGGGATTTCGACTGGGTGTGATTGGAGGTGAGTTCTATGACCTAAATACGTAATTAAATGGAAGGATTACCCTAGAAATTTATGGAAATTCATCAAAAAGGGGGAAAAGCTAAGGTTTGGTTTTTGGTATTTTAAAGCGAGTTTTGATGGGTCATTTGGGATTGGATTTGGGAGTTCTTGATATGTATAGACTCGTGTAGAGATAAGGAATCCGTTGGTGTTAAATTTCTTGAAATTTGAGAAGTGGGTCCGGGGCTCGGGTTTTGCAAATTTCGTGATTTTTGATGTTTTTTGATTCTTTTCGATTGGGTTATGTTTCCTTAGCCTATTGTGATGTATTCATTGTGGTTTTGATCAGATTCGACACGCGAGGAGGCCAATTCGAGGGGCAAGGGCTAGGACTTTGGCCGGCTTGAGTTGAGTAATGATCGTAAATGATATCCTGAGGGTTCGAAACCCCCAATTTGCACAACGTAGTTCTATGTTGAGATGAAACACGTGCTTAAAGGCGAGCGCGGGGGTTGTTTACTACTGGGGATTGTGACTTGGTCCATCCTGTTTTGATAATTTATCGCGTATTTGACTGAGATGTGTTATTACCATCATGATTTGGGCTTATTGACATATTTTGGCCTTAATGACGACTACTCGAATCCTTCGTGAATTTTTATCACTCTTTCCTCACTATTTGATATACTACTTGAACTCAGTCATGTTGATTATACTGTTTTACAAACTCAGCCACTTTAATTGAATTTTTGAGTTTAATTAATATTCCACTGTTGTTTGGGGCTGAGCACTACTATTTTATTGATGTCCGAGGCGCTTATGATGTTTTTTGGACTGAGTGAGGCTTTCAGGCCTTGTGAGTGGTATGAGGAGGCTTTCAGGCCTCGTAAGTGATGTGAGGAGGCTTTCAGGCCTTGTGAGTGATGTGAGGAGGCTTTTAGATCTCGTGTGTGATGTGAGAAGGCTTTCAGGCCTTATGTTGATATAGCGCTTGGGCCGTAAGGGGCCTCTCCGGAGTCTGCACACCCACAGTGAGCGCGGGTACCCATGTGATATGAGAGTGAGCCCGAGGGGCTGATATTATGCTGAGTGACTGATACCGAGCCCGAGGGGCAGATTTCTACTCACTATTTACCTGTTGTTTTACCTGATTTACCTATTTTTAAAAGGAGATTTCATTTGACTCTTTACTATTTTACTGTTTTTACTGCATGATATAGAATTGCTTTGTGCAGTTATGTATTTTCATGCCTTCGGTTATTATTTATTATTATTACTCACTCTTTTTGCCAGTAACATTCTCTCTCTCCCTAATGTAACTTTACGTAAAGTTCACTTTGCCAGCGACATGTAAGCCCCCAGTGAGCCACATGTAACGTTCTCTCTCCCCCTCTTCTCTCCGGTGCTCCTTTTCCGGCGAGCCACAGGTGAGTCCCCCTCCCCCCACCCTACCCTCCTTTCCCGCCCCTCCTCTTTCTCCTTTCCCCCTCCATCTCTTGCTTTCACATTGCTTTCTCTTTCCTCCTTTTGCCCATTGCCCTATCTTTCCGGCGACCATCGGTATCGGCGATTCTCCTTCTTTTATCTCCCTCTATCTCCCCTCTCATATCTCTTCTCTTTCCCCTTCTTTTATCTCCCTCGCTTTCCCCCCTCAGCTCCCATTTATTCACCCCAGCGATTCCCCCCTATTTATCTCTCCCCTTCCCCCTTTTTCTTTCTCTTTTGACTTCCCGTTGAGCCTTGCTGCCCAACGATCAGTGGCAGTAGAGGAGCGGGACCATCTTTCTCTTTTTTGTCTCCTTGTTCTTTGCACAGGTCAATCAGAACAGTTCCTAGGGTTCATGGAGGCGGCGATCTCAGTAGTTTCACCTTTCGGCAGTGGTGGTGCGTGGCGATAACCGACGTCAAATCATATTTCCAAGTTCTTTCCATCGGGAGTGGGTACCTCCTTCTTTCTTGTCTCTTTCCTTATGCTAGTTAAATTGTGAATATTTAGTTAGCATCACTTCAAGCATATTATTAGAACACTTGCAGTTGCTTCCTGTTCTTTTCTAGCTAGGGTCTGTATTAGAGTTTTTCGGAGTGTGTCGTAGGATATTGGCTGTGGTCTGGGATGGTAGAGTAGAGTCATGTCCTCGAGCGGTGCTGGGGGTCGGGATGGGGTCAGTGGATAGGATGAGAAGCAAGAAGGGTAAGGGGAAAGAGGGAGCTCGAAGATTGAGGATCGGGTCATGGAACATAGGCACACTGACGGGCAAGTCTATTGAGCTGGCAAAGATTCTCCAGAAGAGGAAGATTAATATAGCTTGTGTCCAGGAGACTAGGTGGGCAGGATCGAATGCACGGAATGCGGACGGGTATAAGTTGTGGTACTCTGGAGTCGTGAGGGGTAAGAATGGAGTGGGTATCTTAGTGGATAGGGATCTTAGAGAGTCTGTGGTGGAGTTTAAGTGAGTAACGAGAGGCTTATGTTTATTAAGTTGGTGATTGCCGATTGCTCCCTCAATGTAGTGAGCGCTTACGCGCAAGCGGGTTTGGATGAGGAGGTTAAGAGGCATTTTTGGTAGGGTTTGGATGAGGTTGTGCGCAATATTCAACCTACTAAAAAATTATTTATTGGAGGGGATTTTAATGGCCATATTGGGTCAGTTGCCGGTGGTTATGGCGAGGTGCATGGCGGCTTTGGACTTGGGGTTAGGAACGGAGGAGGTACTTCGCTGCTAGACTTCGCCAAGGCTTTTGAGATGGTGATTGCGAACTCGTCTTTTTCGAAGAGGGAGGAGCACCTAGTTACTTTCCAAAGTTCGGCGGTAAAGACTCAGATCGATTACCTTCTCCTCAGAAGAAGTGATAGAGGTTTGTGCAAGGATTGCAAGGTTATCCCAGTGGAGTCCCTTGCGACTCAGCATAAGCTTTTAGTGATGGACGTCGGTATTACAAGGACGAGAAAGAAGAGGCATACCGAGGATTAGATGGGGAACTTTAACTAAGGATAAAGCCCAGGAGTTGGATGAGAGGTTAGCCACTATTGGAGCTTGGAGGAGTAGTGGGGATGCGAGCACTATGTGGTCAACGACGGCGAACTACGTGAGGAAGGCGGCAAGAGAGGTGCTAGGGATATCGAAGGGTTTTTTTGGCAGGCACCAAGGCGACTGGTGGTGGAATGACGTAGTTCAAGGTATAGTAGAGGCGAAGAAGGCAGCGTACGCAAAGTGGGCAGGGAGCACAAGAGAGGAGGAAAGGAGAGCGAATAGAGATGGGTACAAGGTGGCAAGGAAGGAGGCAAAGCTGGCGGTCACGGAGGCTAAGAATGCAGCGTTTGGCCGCCTATACAAGGAATTGGGGAGAAAGGCGGGGACAGGAAGTTGTTCCGGTTGGCTAAAGTAAGGGAGAGGAAGGCCCAGGATCTGGACCAAGTTAGGTGCATCAAAGACGAGGATGGTCGAGTATTGATGGGAGAGTCCCAGATTAAGCAGAGATGGCAGACGTACTTCTATGGTCTTTTGAACGAGGAGGGGGATCGGGATGTAGCTCTAGGGGACTTAGGGTATTCAGTGAGTCACCGAGATTTTAGGTGTTGCAGGCGCATTAAGGTGGAGGAGGTCGTGGGGGCTTTGCGCAAGATGAGCAGGGGTAGAGCGACTGGGCCAGATGAAATCCCGGTTGAGTTTTGGAAGTGTGTGGGTAAAGCAGGATTGGAGTGGTTGACTGGGTTGTTCATTGTAATTTTTAGGACAAAGAGGATGCCGGATGAGTGGAGGTTAAGTACAGTGGTACCGTTGTACAAGAATAAAGGTGATATCCAGTGCTGTAACAACTATAGGGGCATCAAGTTAATTAGCCATACTATGAAAGTCTGGGAGAGGGTGGTGGAGGTGAGGGTGAGGGTGAGGAAGACGATGTCTATATCCGACAACCAGTTTGGGTTCATGTTGGGTCGCTCCACTACGGAAGCTATCCACCTTATTAGGAGGCTGGTGGAGCAACACAGGGATAAGAAGAAGGACCTGCACATGGTGTTTATTGACTTGGAGAAAGCGTATGACAAGGTCCCCAGGGAGGTGCTCTGGAGATGTCTTGAGGCAAAGGGTGTGCCGGTAGACTACATAATAGCAATTAAGGACATGTATGACGGAGCTAAGACTAAGGTTAGGACTGTGGGAGGCGACTCGGAGGATTTTCCGATTGTTATGGGATTACACCAAGGCTCTGCGCTTAGCCCATTCTTATTTGCCTTGGTGATGGATGCGTTGACACACCGTATTCAAGGGGATGTGCCATGGTGTATGTTATTTGCTGATGACATAGTTCTGATTGATGAGACGAGGGTCAGTGTTAACGAGAGATTGGCGGTTTGGAGACAGACCCTCGAGTCTAAGGGTTTCAAATTGAGCAGGTCTAAGACTGAGTACCTGGAGTGCAAGTTTAGCACTGAGCCGAGGGAAGTAGGCAGAGACGTGAGGCTTGGATCACAGGTCATCCCCAAGAGAGATAGCTTCAAGTATCTTGGATCGATGATCCAGGAGGACGAATAGATCGACGAGGATGTCACTCAACGTATAGGGGTGGGCTGGATGAAATGGAGTCTTGCATCGAGAGTCTTGTATGACAAGAAAGTACTACATTTACTCAAAGGTAAGTTTTATAGAGCTGTGGTTAGACTGACCATGTTGTATGGGGCAGAGTGTTGGCCGGTTAAGAACTTCCATATCCAGAGGATGAAGGTAGCAGAGATGAGGATGTTGAGGTGGATGTGCGAGCACACTAGGATAAACAAGATTAGGAATGAGGATATCCGGAAGAAGGTGAGGTGTGGCACCTGTGGATGACAAGATGCGGGAAGCGAGGGTCAGATGGTTCTGGTATGTGCGGAGAAGAAGCCTTGATGATCCGGTGAGGATGTGTGAGTGGTTGGTCGTGATGGGTACGAGGAGAGGTAGAGGGAGGCCTAAGAAGCACTGGGGAGAGGTGATCAGGCAGGACATGGCTCGACTGCAGATTTTTGAGGACATGACCCTTGATAGGAAGGTTTGGAGGTCGAGCATTAGGATTGTAGGGTAGGGGGTAGGGGAGTTTTGCGTTCTTCATTCCGGGGTGAGGCGGGGCTGGATTAGGATTGATCTTAGATAGCTTGCAGCTTATGTTGAATTCACACTAGGGGTGTGCATTCGAATCGGTTTATCGATAAATCAAATCGATTATTTGTTATCGGTTTATCGATTTCGATTTATCGATTTCGATTTCAAAATTTTCCCTATCGATTTATCGATTTCGATTTCGATTTTGTCCTTTTCGGTTATCGGTTTATCAATAAACCGATAAGCTACAGTAATTTATTTATTTATTTTTATTTTTTATTATTTTTTAAAAAAATTAATTTTTTTTTACTCTTATTCTATAATACCCTTTCCTTTACCCTAAGTCCCTAACCATATTATTTTCTCTACCACATTTAAGGAATGATCATATTTAAAGCTCAAGGAATGAAGTTCAAATTAATGGAAAACAGAATTAGCCGTGATGATGTATTTTCCCTTACTTTAGTTTCGTTGCATGTGCTTGTTGACACAATTTTTATGTTATAAACGGTGCTCTTCTTATTTTAGCTTCTTTTTGTCCATATTAGTTAGGTGTGTTTGTAGCGATATATTTTTCGTGGAATCCCGCATATTTTCTTATTGGTGTAATCGATAACCGAATCGATAAGCCCCAAAAATCGATAAATCGAAATCGAAAAAATCGAAACCTTATTGAAACGATAACGATAAGCATATCTACAAATCAATAATCGATAAGTAATTATCGATAAGGGTCAAAATCGAATCGATAAATCGAATGTACACCCCTAATTCACACTGTCCTTGTCGTTTATCTTAGCACCAGGCCTTAGTTACTGGTTAATGTTACTGCATGTCATTTATCTTTTGGTTGTTATGCTTCTGTTACTATTATGGTTTTTACTGTAGTGACTAATGAATTGTCTTCTTCTCCTTTCCTTTTTTTCTCTGAGCCGAGAGTCTTTCGGAAACAGCCTCTCCTCCCTATCCGGGTAGGGGTAAGGTCTGCGTACATATTACCCTCCCCAGACCCCACTCTGTGGGATTTTACTGGGTAGTTGTTGTTGTTGTTACTCACTGGGTCGGAGTACTCACATTACTCCCTGCACCATGTGTGCAAATACAGGCATAGCTGAGTTTGCACCTGAGCACTGATTCCTTCCAGACCAGGCAGCGAGTTGGAGCGACGAGGTAGCTATTGACGTCCGCAACCCTTTGTCTCCCCTATTTTTATATCATTTGAGTTTCCTTCATACTATTGTATCAAATACTATATCTCGTAGACTTATAACAAACTCTGTAGTAGCTCATGACTTGTGACACTCTGGTTTGGGTTGTGTCGGGATGTTTTCCCTCGTTATTATCGCTATTTCTGCACTATTTGCTGTATTAAACATGTGTTAGAATTATTAATGTTAATTTATTGCTTTAAAAGGGGTGTTGCATTGTTCTGGCTGGCCTTGTCTTCACGAGAGGCGCCATCACGGCCGGGTTTGTAAATTGGGCCGTGACAGACACAAATAATAAATAATGATAACTTGGTGCTACCGGGCATCAAGTATCGAGCCTGTAACCCATAGATAATTATTCAATCCAATTAAATAATTATTTATTTAATTTATTAAACTAACAAAATAATAAAAAATGTTGAAATTGACACAAATAACAATTAATGATAACTTGGTGCTAGCGGGTCTCAAATATCGAATCTGGAGCCCATAGATAATTACTCAGTCCAATTAAATAATTATTTATTTAATTTATTAAACTAATAAAATTCTAAAAATATTGAAATTGTCACAAATAACAATTAATGATAACTTGGTGCTACCGGGTCTCAAATATCGAGCCTTGAACCCATAGATAATTACTCAGTCCAATTAAATAATTATTTATCTAATTTATTAAACTAACAAAATTATAAAAATATTGAAATTGACACAAATAACAATTAATGATAACTTGGCACTACCTGGCCTCAAATATCGAGCCTGTAACCCATAGATAATTACTCAGTCCAATTAAATAATTATTTATTTAATTTATTAAACTAACCAAATTATAAAGATGTTGAAATTGACACAAATAACAATTAATGATAACTTGTTACTACTTGGCCTCAAATATCGAGCCTGTAACCCATAGATAATTACTCAATCCAATTAAATAATTATTTATTTAGTTTATTATAATACAAACACACAATTAATATTTTTTAAATTACAGTAGAGGATATGGACTTTCCGCCTGTGCATCCTGGACCAGCCGAGGATAAGATATTAGTATTGCAGGGCGACCATAGGTTCTCCTATGTATGGGAGGGACAACTATTGGATCAGACTCTCCGCGCCAGGAGACCTGATGATTTGTGGGTCTTTTTGAGGGAGAGGCAGTTCCATCCCCGCGTAGTTCAGCGCATAGAGGCTACGTGCTTCTTTACGATTTTTTGAATTGGGCGAATGCAGCTCAATTGGTCTCTCATCACGGCCTTGATAGAGCGGTGGTGACCGGAGACACACACTTTTCACTTGCCCACTAGAGAGGCCACCATCATGCTTGAGGATGTTCAGGTTTTGTACGTCCTGCGTGTAGATGGACTGGCCGTTGCACTGCCCCAGTACATGAGAGCCTGGACATGTCCCCAGTATTTGGATTTGCTGGGGCAGTATACTGGTTACAAACCTCAGGGTGAGGTTGTAGTTAGAAGGGGAAGTCGTGTTTCTATGACAGCTCGTAGAGAGCATATGGAGGTATTGCACCCAGACATTACCGGTGAGACAGATGCTATACATATTGAGCGGTACTCAAGGTTGGCACTGCTCCTTCTTTTTGGAGGTATCTTGTTCTTGAGCACTTCGGGAAATCTAGTGAGTATGCACTTTCTGCATCATCTACAACAACTAGATGAGTTACCCCAGTACAGTTGGGGTGCTGCTGTTCTAGCATACCTGTACAGGAGTATATGCCGGGCGAGCATGGGCACCCAGGTTGACATATGTGGTTTTCTGCCGCTTCTACAGGTGACAAAATTTTCGAATACTCTATTCATTACTCTGAATTCTATATTGTCAAAAGGATTCTTAAATTTTACATTAACCTTTTATCTTAGGTTTGAGCCTGGCAGCGAATCCTGCCGTTTCGGCCACCTCTACCACCACTAGAGCTGGGTGTAGCACCTCCGTTTCTCCCTCTAGCTACGAGGTGGGTTCTCCGACATGGGAACTACCGGGGGACTGATGCTCATCATAATCTCCCCCTTGTCAGGGATGTGTTAGATATACTAGTAGCCGGACAGGTAAATATAGAGACTTTTCTTACTTGTAATAAATTCACTTGTGTTGCGCATACTCACTTTTATGTTATTATTTGATAGTTCATCTAGACGCCATACAACGTCGAGTTGCTAGCTCAGCTGCTCGATTATTGCTCAGTCGACCGATTGCTTTGGAGCACTTCTGTCCCGATGATCTTCTTCGATGTGGTGAAGCATCATACCACAGAGCGTGTACTTCGCCAGTTTCACCATCTCCAGAATATACCGGGGAGCCTGCATGGGTACCTACACATTATCAGCGGGATGACCATACCACAGTTGACGATTAATATGTTGGATGGCTAGAGCAGCAGGTCCATATTAGGGACCAGCGAGAGTACCTTATTCCGCCACCACCTTCACATATCCAGGAGGCCACCATTGAGGTTTATCCATCATGGTACCGCCGTCACACCCGACTACTGATCGGGAACCCCATTCATATACTTGGCGATTGGTATAGACCATATGTCGGGAGGTACGAGGCACTGGTATGTTTTTGTCGCTTATCAATATATTATAATTGTGATATAGCATTTTTAATTAACATTTTAAATGTTGCGCAGGCTATTAGGCATCTCATGTTCTACCAGTTAGGACAGGGATGCAGCAACATGGCGACAGTGCTGCAGTCGTTGAGTATGGTCGGCGGGTGGAAGAACTGGCTCGTCAGACCCTGTATCGAGCGAGAGATGGCGCAAGGTTGGATCAAGTGCTTGAGTATGTGCCACCAGAGGAGTACCATCGGGGTAGGGCTGTCCCACGAGGCAGGGGAAGGGCACGAAGAAGGGGTGCCCTACGAGGTAGGGGTGCCCCACGGGGTCGTGGTGGACGGCGAGGCAGGCGCAGGTTGAGTTATGCATCATCCCCGGCGGTTGATGCGGATCTCCCACAGGCGCATGTATGTTTTTATTACTGTAAAATTTTAAATTTGTTTTCTTTTCCTTAATGATTTTCCATAAATTAATATTTAATTTTCTTATTAAGGATTTGCCCCAACCCATCACGGAGGCCACTGTATGCGCTGATGAGGACACTACGGATGCATATACTCAGGTGGCCGACGAGACCATGGTGAGAAAATATATTTGACTTAACACAATAGTAATATACATTTTCACATGCTAAGGTTAGTACTTGTTTTGTAGATTGCCGATGGCCCGACGACCTCTTCTACCGATCCTGCCAGCTGTATTGTCGATGCTGTTGCGCATCCTCATATAAAGAGGCGACTTGATGATGATGATCTCGATAGTGTACCCGGGCGACAGGGGATGCGACTCAGGCCAGCAACAATATTGAAGCACACAGGCTGCGGGACTCATTGATTTACTTTTGTTTGTACTTTATTTATTTACATTATTAAATAATTGGAATGCCTTTCTATTTTAACAACAATTTTATTTTACTGCGGTTGAACAACAATTTTATTTTTATAGTACAACACAAACACAAACATAGCAAACCTAAAGATACACAAACAGTACAACTAATGGAAATAATTGACAAGGGAAACATAAAGATACGTTACTACGCTAAACATGTACATGCCATTCTTTAGTCACTACCACCTAGTATTCTCTGCTCCAACCACTTGAACTGGTCTTCTAGCTTTTTTTTCTCTTCATCCACCTCCTTAAGTTTCGCCTTTAACTCCTTAATTTCTTGCTTGGAATGGCACTCTCTGTCCCACTGCCTCTTACACACATTATAAAGATGATACAACTCCGTAATTGACTCGCTTACCGTCATCTCACGACACTCTCTTACATGTAGATTTTCACAGCCCTAATTAGGCGAGCTTTGTCGGGGAAATACATGACCTTTGTCAGAACATCTGGTCTAGACTCATCCCACATCGCTAACCGAATTCCGTCATCATCCCTTGTGAGGGCATCCACGTTCGGCATACTTGGAAAATTATCAAGGTAGAGAATATTTCGTTCATGAAATGGCACGTGGGACTCATACACTCTTGGTTTAGCGGGAGGTGGAGGAACATGCTCCCTCGTCAGCTCAGGTTCAACATTCACTTCCTCCTCTTCATCATGACCCTCATCATGGAAGGGTGTGTCATCCCCAGAC
>MU760900.1:68833-87908 GCA_026770625.1 Nicotiana glauca | reverse complement strand
TTCTAAGAATTTTTCTAACTTGCTCACCACTGGTGTAAGGCTTACCAAATGCTTTTAAGTCATTGATTATCTTACTAAATCTAGCAAACATTTCCTCAATAGATTATCCTTCTTTCATTGAGAAAAGTTCGTAGTCATGAACTAGCATGTTGATGTGAGTTTCCTTTACTTTGTTGGTTCCCTCATAAGTAACTTCAAGTTTGTCCCACATTTCTTTGGTTGTTCCTTTGAGTATGAGTCTATGTCATAAGGATTAGCAAGTGGTGGAGTGCTAGCGGGTAGTGGGTAATTTCCCTTCTTGATGACTCTCCATACTTTAACATCGTATGCTTTGGCAAAGATTTCCATTCGCACCTTCCATTGAGAGAATTGAAGTATGGTGGTCTAATTTGTGAAGTTCCTTCCTGAAAGAGAGCTCCTATGATCACCTGATTTGCCATTATCTTTTCTCACAAGCTGTGAAGCAAAAGATAAATGCGAGCCAAGCTCTGATACCAATTGAATGTACATGGGGGGGGGGGGGGGGGAATTGTAAATTATTAAAAATAATCCGCGTACAAGTTAACTTATAACTAGAGTAGTCGACTGGATATATAAGCAAGCAGGTATAGTATCTTAAAATAAAATGCAGAAAGTAAATTGCAGGAATTAAAGACACTAGGATTTTATACTGGTTCGGATTCAAAGTGAATGCTAATCTAGTCCCCCTGGGTTGCAAGGGAGTTCTCTCTAAGCAATTGAATATTTTCGAGTACAGATGTGATGGATTTTGCGTAGTTCTTATGGCACCCATTTGATACAATGCCTCACCAGTTATGTACCCTCTTTCTAACCCTAACTTGTTACACAGCATATTTAAGCAAACTACTATGCTTGTTTGCAGTAGAATAAGGAGAGTATTTTGGTTCAATCAAAGTATGTAGGACTAGGGTTTATACATGAGTATTTATACTACAGTGATGGTAGAGACTTTGTCAACCCAAGGGATTTAATCCTTGGAAAGAACAATTCTTTCCAAGAATAAGGAGTGAGTCGTTGGCTCCTTTTGATCTTCTTTCCTTTGGCAGATGGTTGCATTGCAATATGTTCCTTGATTGTTGGATCTTCTAAATATGTTTCCTTCCCAGATTTCTCCTATGATAGTGCCTTGAGTACTTCAACTCCGTGAATCTTCTGTCTTGATAGTTCCAGTTTCGTCAATTATGCTGCTGTTTGATTTGAGGAATATTTGATTTTCTAGATTCACGTCGTCAGTCCAGATTTGTTTACTGAATAATTATTTCCTTCCTTGCGAATCTTTGTGAGTGAGTCCTTTCCTCATTATCTTGGCAGACCTTCTTTATTTCCTTGGGTTCCTGCACATGTATATTAATTTCATCATTAAAACATGATCTAACAATCTTCCCATTTTTGATGATGGCAAAATAATATACTGTGTAAATAATAAACACCAGTTGACTTCCTTGTATTTTATTAGTCGACTTGGCTCCCCCTTAATGTATGCAGTCGACTTAGTTGGTCCATGAATCTCCCCCTTAATGTGCAGTCAACTTGGGCCCATACCTGACTTGGGCTCCCCCTCAATATATGCAGTTGACTTGTACCTATACAATGTTCATATAGAGTAGAGTACTACCTATATAAAAAATATTCAGGATGAGCCGCACATAGTCGACTTGTTTAACTGTACTTGTATAGTAATTGGTCACCTAATAACACATAACAAGTGCACAAATACACAATGCCAGAACACATAGCAAACACAAAGTGCCAGATATTAACAGTCTTTTCTCCCCCTTTTTGACACCAGAAAAGAGGGATGAGATAGAGCACAGAGTGAGAAAAATAAGATCATCCAGTGGCTGATGAAACAGTACACACAAAAAAAATAAAAATTATCCAGGGGAACAACCCACAAAAACACATTGTTTTAAAAATAGCCAGACTAGCGACGTAGGAAATAGGTAAGAGTGTTGCAGATGACCTCCTTCAGCTGTTCAAAGCTTGTATTTGCAGAGATACTCATACCATCTATCCTGTCATGAACCTCCTTGAAAGCTTTGACAACATTCTCCCTGATACGAAGAGCAACAACTCTAATCTTTGACACATCAGACCCTGTTTCCTTGGAGATAGAATGAATATCACCCACAGTGGACTGAGTAGCTGAAAGAAGTTTCAGGATGTCAGAGAGTTTGGAGTCAATGGAACTGAGCTTGTGACTCAGCTCAGAACTGGCAAGAGCAGGAGGAGGAACTTCTGAGAATTTTTTGGCTTCTATAGGAGTCTGTTTAGCTTCACTCTCACTTTTCTTGACCCAGGAGCCCCTAACACTGACATACCCATACTTGCAAAAGCTCTAGAGTTGTAACATTTTGAGATAGAAATGAAAGGATAATCAGATAAAGAGATTTGATGGGCTTCAAGAATGTGGGTAATTGCCATACCATAAGGTAAACTCGTGGGGTCCTCGGCACTCTCTATCATGAAATTTATGACCCAAGATGAAAGTTTGAGTTTGAGTTGGGTAATGAGACAGTAGACAAAGAAAGTATCCCTTTGAGAGAAGGTTAAAAATGACCCAGTGCGGGGAAGCAAAGTGGTAGACACAATGTGGGCTAGAACTCGGGTGTCAAAACTCACATCACTAGGACCCAGTTGATTAGGAAGCATTGTAGAAGGGTTTTCGACGATGCATTGTTTGGCTTGGTCAAAGGAAATCTCAAGGTTTTCAGGCCAAACATTTTTAAACAGAGTGGAGAAACCAGAGCAGTGACATTGAAAAATTGAATCAAACAAAGCACAATCAAGAACAATGCGTTTACTTAGCACAAGCGATTCAATTCTATCTGATTTATTAGAGCGGAGATTAGCATAGAACATACAGACTAGGGGCTCATAAACTTTAGGCGGAGGAACAGAGAGAAATATTTCCCATCCCTGATAGACAAAAAGATCTTTTACCTTACAGTTGAGAGCCTCCATATTATCAAGATCCACGATTCTTCCATGGGCGATAGGCTTATCCTTGAGGGAGAGAAAAGGATCCCTATTTGGGGAGTCCCAGAAATTTAGGTCAGAGTCAAGAGAGGCTGAAAAATCAACTTTTGATTTCTTAGGAGTAGAGGGGATAAGTGACTCTTCTATGGGATGTTTGCCTAGGGCTTTTTCTCCTAGAGGTTGGGATGGTTTAGAGATATCACCTTGGGATGAGGCGTAACCTTCAGAATGATCAGACCCTAAGTCTACTTGCTCAGGCGGAGCGGAATGGGTTTTTGCTCTTGAGCGGGAGCTTCTCCGGGTGGAGGCAGAGGTCTTGGAGTTTTTCGCCATTGGAGAGGAGGGTTTACAGAAGGTTTTGGAGAGAGAGATATGAGGGAGACTGAAAGGGTTTTCTAACTTAAGAAGAAAAAGTTTGACAGTTGAGTGTAGAAAAGGAAAAGGTGTCAGCGGAGAAGATGTGATGATCGGCTTTCCATCTTCATACTGCGAACTGATTTGAAAAGAGAGGGAAAGAAACTGAGGCACAATTAATGCGAGGGAAAGGACAATTATAACACCTTTTTGTAAAAAATAGAACATAGGTCCTAAGATTTCTTTGACTAACAAATAATACCAAGTAATTTCCTAAAAGTACAATATCTTTCTTCTAGCAAGGGTTTAGTAAAAATATCCACTAATTGGGCATCGGTACCAACAAATGCGATTTCAATATCACCTTTAAGGACATGATCTCTAATAAAATGGTGCTTAATATCTATATGCTTATCTCTAGAGTGATGCACAGGATTCTTTAAAAGACAAATAGCACTCGAATTATCACAAAAAAATTGTATAGGTTTAACTGAAAGTTCATAGTCACCCAGTTGATGAGACATCCATAGAAGTTGTGCACAACATTGTCCAATTGCAAGGTACTCAACTTCTATGGTGGATAAGGCGACTGATGCTTGCTTTTTGCTATTCCAGGATATTAGTGCTTTTCCTAGTAATTGACACGTGCCGCTGGTGCTTTTTCTATCTTCTCTGTCACCTGCAAGATCAACATCTGAAAAACCTTCTAGTTTAAAAGAATTATAGCGAGGATACCATAGTCTGTGAGACACTATTCCAATAAGATATCAAATGATTCTCTTTACAGCAGTCAGATGTGACTCCTTAGGAGCCGACTGAAACCTGGAACATTTACATATGCTAAACATAATATCTGGTCGACTTGCTGTCAGATAAAGTAGGGATCCAATCATTCCTCTGTATTTGGTTTCATCGACTGGAGTGCCCTGTTCATCTTTATCTAAATTTGTAGCTGGGTTCATAAGAGTTCCAATTGACTTGGCATTGCTCATGCCAAATTTTTGAATTAACTCCTTTGTATATTTAACATGACAAATGAAGGTTCCTTCTTCAATTTGTTGAATTTGTAGCCCAAGAAAGAATGTAAGTTCTCCCATCACGCTCATTTCAAACTCGCTTTGCATAAGACTTGAAAATTCCTTGCACATAAGAGGGTTAGCACTTCCGAAAATAATATCATCAACATAGATTTGAATAATAAGATTACCTTCTGTTGATCGTTTAATAAACAAAGTAGTGTCTATCTTACCTCTGGTAAAGCCATGATTAATAAGAACAGTGCTTAATCTATCATACTAGGCATGTGGAACTTGTTTCAAACCATACAGTGCTTTAGAAAACTTATATATATGATATGGAAATTTTGAGTCCTCAAAGCCTGGAGGTTGTTTTACAAAGACTTCTTCCTCGATGAATCCGTTTAGAAAGGCACTTTTGACATCCATTTGAAACAGCCTGAAACCCTTAAAAGACGCATATGCCAAGAGAATTCGTATAGATTCCAACCGAGCTACTGGAGCAAAGGTTTCATCATAGTTAACTCCTTCTTGTTGTGAATAACCCTGAGCAACTAATCTTGCCTTATTTCTTACGACTTTTCCATCCTTGTTCAACTTGTTTCTGAATACCCATTTTGTTCCAATTACGGACACATTGTCAGGTTTGGGTATTAATTTCCATACTTGATTCTTGCTAAATTGATCCAATTCTTCTTTCATGGATTACACCGAGCTAGATTCCTTTAGTTCCTCTTCCACCTTTTTTGGCTCGACTTGAGAGATTAAAGCAATATTTGCTTTCTTTTTGAGAGCTGCCCTAGTTTTTATTCCTTCATTTTGATCTCCTATAATATATTTATGAGGATATTCAGATTTATTTCTCCACTCATTTAGTCGAGCGGTATTTGTAGTCGACTTTGTTGGTTGATCTGTAGTATTGTTGCTATTTTCTTCAGTTGACTCATTCAAGCTAGTCGTATTAGTCGACTCCTGTGATTTTCCCTTATCCTGAGTCTCTTGGATTTGCTCTTCGTCACCTGCAATTGTTCCTTTCTCGACCAAGGGATTATTTTCATCGAAAATAATATGTACAGATTCTTCTACACATAGAGTGCGTTTATTAAAAATTCTAAAAGATCTGCTGTTTAATGAATAGCCAAGAAAAATACCTTAGTCACTTCTTGGATCAAATTTACCAAGATTTTCCTTACCATTATTGTGAACAAAATATTTGCTTCCAAAGGGATGAAAATAACTGATATTTGGGCGTTTACCTTTCTAGAGTTCATAGGGGGTCTTTTTTCAGAATTGGCTTTATGAGACAGCGATTGAGAATATGACATGCAGTACTTATGCCTTCTGCCCAGAAATGATTTGGCAATGAGTGTTCAAGTAGCATGGTTCTTGCCATGTCTTGGAGGGTTCTGTTCTTTCTTTCCATGACCCCATTTTACTGTGGCGAGCGTGGTGCAGAGAAATTATGAGTGTAACCTTGATCATTACAGAAGTCCTCAAATGCTCTGCTTTCAAATTCTTCTCCATGGTCACTCTGAATTTTTGAGATTAGATATCCTTTTTTTCTTTCAATCCTTTTGCAGAAAACTTCAAAATTCCTTAAGGCTTTATCCTTATGAGACAAGAAAATCACCCAAGTGAAACGTGAAAAGTCATCGATAATAACAAAAGCATATTTCTTACCTCCTAAGCTAGCAGTTCTAGTGGGCCTGAATAAATCCATATGAAGTAGTTGAAGAGGTTTTGAAGTGGACACAATGTCTTTATTTTTGAAAGAGTTTCTAGTTTGCTTACCTATTTGGCATGCATCACAAATATGAGTTCTGGAAAAATTCAGTTTAGGTAAGCCAATAACTAAATCATGTTTGGACAGTTTTTCAATCAAATGCATGCTTGCATGGCCAAGTCTTCTGTGCCATATCCAGGGATCATCAGAAATAGAGGTTAAGCAGATATGACTGTTTATATTTTCGAACCCATCAAGAATATAAACATTTCTATACCTTTTTCCAGGAAGGATTATCTTACCTGATTCATCTTTAATAGCACACCCTGCTCTTTTAAACTTTACTCGTAGCCTGAATCACATAGTTAACTTATACTTAGGAGATTGTAGTTTAGGCCATCAACAAGATAAACTTCTGTAATATCACAATTGTTGTTGAAGGGAATTGTTCCAGTGCCAACTATTTTGCCCCTTGAATCATCTCCAAATCTTACACTCCCTCCATCGATCTTTGTAGCTTCTTTGAACAGGTTTTTATCATCTGTCATGTGGCTGGAACACGCACTATCTAGATACCATTTTCCTTTGCGGCTTATTCTATGGTGTTCCTGCAAAACAAGATGATCACTTTCTTTTAGGTACCCAAGCTTGCTTGGGTTCTGGAGAGTTAGTATTACTAGGTTCAGGATTTTTGGGCTTCCAAAACCATCCTGACATATTGGATGTTCGAAAGTGACAACTTGAATATTTATGCCCATTTTTATTACAGTAATGACATTCAGCTCCAGACCTATTTTCAGATCTCATATAATTGTTGGAACCAGCTGATATAGAGTCAGCTGGTTTCTTCCCAGTTGACTTGTAAGTCATCTGGTCCGACCGACTGGTCGATTTGGTTCTGATTGGTTCCTTTCCAATTGATTTGTAAGTCATCTGGTATGACCTGACAGAACTTTGACTGGTGGATTTGCGCAGGCTGTTAAGCTGCATTTGCAATTCCTCGAACTCTTCTTGAAGTACATCCTTTTCTATTTCACATACTTCAAGTTTGAGTTTTCAGTCTTTGATGTCCTTGGTGAGTCTCTTAAGTTCATCCATCATTTTTTGAGACTCCTTTAGGGTAGAGTCAAGAATATCCTACAATTCATTACATCTTTCACAGTCATAAGATCTTACCTCGCTAGTTTCTCCTTGTGCCATTAAACAGTTTTCATCATCTGAATCATTTTCATCCGTCCAGCACCCCGTGGTTTTGTCTATCTCATTTTCCAGAATATTCATAAAGCAAAGATTTGCTATCTCTTCATGATCCGATTCATCTTCATCGCTCCAACTTCCGAAGGATTTGTTTTTGTTGAAGCCTCTAGAGATCTTCCTTTTCAGTTCTGGACATTCAGCTTGGATGTGCCAGAATTTTCCATATTCATAGCATTTGCCGTCGTTCTTGTCCTGTTTATTGTATTGTCTAGATCGTCTTGAAGGAAATCTTCCTTTCCTTGTATTCCTGTATCTTCTTATTCCATCCATGTTCCTAGACATCATAGCATTCTTTTCTTGTAGAGCTTCAGGATCATCGGTTTCATTTTCAGCTAATTTAGTAGATGCTTTGAATGCGACTGTTCTCTTTTTTTCTTCTTGATTTGTCTTTTTCAGATACGTCCTTTCAAAAGCAATTAATTCTCCATGCAGTTCATCATAGGATAATTTGTTTAGGTCTTGAGATTCTAGTGTGACTACCTTGGTCTACCATGTGGTTGGCAAAGTTTTAAGAATTTTTCTGACTTGCTCACCACTGGTGTAAGGCTTACCAAACGCTTTTAAGTTACTGATTATCTTACTGAATCTAGCAAACATTTCCTCAATAGATTCTCCTTCTTTCATTGATAAAAGCTCATAGTCATGAACTGGCATGTTGATGTGAGTTTCCTTTACTTTGCTGGTTCCTTCATAAGTAACTTCAAGTTTGTCCCACATTTCTTTGGCTGTATCACAACTAGATTTTTTTCATATTCCTCACATTTATAGCATTGTGAAGTAGATTCCTTGCCTTGTTGTTTAATTGGACATCTTCCAGTTGTTCCTTTGAGTATGAGTCTATGTCATCAGGATTAGCAAGTGTTGGTGTGATGACCCGACTCGTCGTCACATGAATTATCACCCTGTTCCTCCCATTTTTTGCTTCCTTATGTTTCATTATAGGAGTCTTGGGTGAATGATTTGAATTGGATTGGTTTTAGATGGAAATGAGACACTTAGTCTCTTAAAGGAAGGCTTGTTTTGGAAAAGTTAACCGGATGTTGACTATTGAGTTAGAGGGTTTGGATGTGATTTCCGGTGATTCGGTTAGCTTCGGGGGATGATTTGTGACTTAGGAGTGTGATCGGAATTGATTTTGGAGGTCCGGTGTAGAATTAGGCTTGAATTGGGGAAGTTAGTATTTTGGCGAATTTTGGTTGATAGGTGAGATTTTGATCCGAGGGTTGGAATGGTATTCCAAAAGTTGTTGTAGCTTCATTAGGTGATTTTGGATGTGTGTGCAAAATTTCAGATCATTCGGAGATGTTTTGGTCGGGTTTTTGATCAAATGCGTAATTCGGAAGTTTTGGAAGAACTTAGGCTTGAATCCGATGTAATTTGAGGGTTTTGATGTTGTTTGTGCTGTTTTGATGATTGAAGCAAGTTTGAATGATATTTTAGGATGGATTGGCAATTTTGGTTGAGGTCTTGGGGGCATCGAGGTGATTTCGGATGGCCATCGGGATGAATTTTGGACTTATGAGATTGCTATGTATCTGGTTTCTGGTATTTACGCATCTGCAGAAAAGGAACCGAAGATGCGGTTGCGCAGGTGTGGAAGGAAGGTTCTTAGGTGCGAGTTATTGGAAGGTTTGCTATTTCCGCAGGAGCGGGCTTGGGGCCGCATCTGCGATGCCGCAGATGCATTAGATGAGTCGCAGAAGCGAATTGGCGTGGCCTTGGTATTTTCGCAGAAGTGGACAGGTATCCGCAGAAGCGGGATCCGAAAATGCGGAGAGATGACCGCAGAAGTGGTCATGGACTTAATAAAGATCCATAGAAGCGAAAGTATCATCGCGGAAGCGGTAGCCGCAAATGCAGTAAAGGAACCGCAGATGCGAAAATCACTGTTCAGAGAAGGGTTTTAAAGCTCATTTTGTTCCGCGAGCTTAAGTTCATTTCCACCATTTTTGATCGACCATGAGAGCTCTTGGACAGAAATTGAAGGGGATTTCGACTAGGTGTGATTGGAGGTGAGTTCTTTGTCCTAAAATACATGATTTAATGGTAGAATTAACATAGAAATTTGTGGAAATTCATCAAAAGAGGGAAAAGCTAGGGCTTAGAAATTTGGTTTTTCAAAGTGGAATTTGAGGGGTCAAATGGACTCCGATTTTGGTAATTTTATATGTGTAGACTCGTGGCGAGATAAGGAATCCGGTGATGTTAATTTTCTAATTTTTTGAGAAGTGGGCCCGGGGCTCAGGTTTTGCCAATTTCGTGAATTTTGATATTTTTCGAGTCTTTTCGATTGGGTTATGTTCCCTTAGCCTATTGTAACGTATTCGTTGTGGTTTTGACCAGATTCGACGTGCGAGGAGGTTCATTTGCGAGGCAAGGGCATAGCGAGCTAGGATTCTGGACGGCTTGAGGTGAGTAATTATAGTAAATGATATCCTGAGGGTTTGAAACCCCGGATTTGCACACCGTAGTGCTATATTGAGGTGACACACGCGCTCAATGACGAGCGCGTGGTTGTTTACTACTGGGGATTGTGACCTGGTCCGTCCCGTTTGATATTTTACCGCGTATTTGACTGAGCTGTTTTGTTTATTATCATGACTTGGACTAGTTGCCATGTTTGGGGCCTCGTGCCGACTTGTAGAACCCTTAGGGGTATTATAACTGCTTTTCCCTCATTTTACTTATTAAAAATCGCATCCTCAGTCATCTTTCTATTTGTTTAAAACAATGTGAACCGGTTTTATAAGTGTTAATCCTAAAATGAGGGAAACATGTAGGCTGAGATCCCCTACTTTATACTATTGTGTCCAAAAATGACCGAGAAGGGTTGAGAACCCAACATTGAGGATATATATATATATATATATATATATATATTACGGATCGGACAGCACACCGCAACAGATACTTATATGGATCAGAATGCACGCCGCAGTAATTGTTTATGTGGATCGGGCTGCGCGCCGCAACAATATTGCGCTTGGGCTGTAGGAGTCCCTCCGGAGTCTGCACCCCAACAGTGTGCGCGGGTACCCATATGGATCAGGCTGCACGCCACAGCGAAGTATGGATCGGGCTGCACGTCGTAGCGGTTATTCTATGATATTATTCTGAATTTAATCTAAGAGAGATTGAGCCCGAGGGGCTGTTATTGTATTGAGCGGTTGATACAGGGCCCGAGGGGCAGTGTTACTATTTATTTCTTAAATGCCGTTTTACCTGATTCACCGACCTTTAAAAGCTGAGGTTTCATTTGATTTTCCATTGATTTTACTGCTTTAAGTAATTTACTGCCTGATATAGAAATGCCTTGTGCTGTTATGTATTTTCTTATCTTCGGTTATTATTTATTATTATTACTCATTGGGTCGGAGTATTCACATTACTCCTGCACCATGCGTGCTGATTCAGGATTTGCAGAATCCGCATCTGAGCACTGACATCCTTCCCAGATTAGGCAGCGAGATCGGAGCATTGAGGTAGCTGTTCGCGTCCGTAGCCCCATGACTCCCCTATTTTCATGCTATTTCAGTTATTCCAAACTTTGTATCAGATATTCTGTTTAGTAGACTTATAGCAACTCTGTAGTAGCTCATGACTTGTGACACCCCAGTTTGGGCTGTGTCGGGTTGGTTTTCTTCTGATTATTGCTGTTTTTTGCATTGTGATTGTTTAATACGCGTTTTGGATTTATAAATGTTAATTAATTGCTTAAAAGAGGTGTTGAAGTTGTTCTGGCTAGCCTTTTCTTCACAAGAGGTACCATCACGGTCGGGTTTGGGATTTGGGCCGTGATAAGTTAAAAGAGGTGTTGGCATTGTTCTGGATGGCCTTGTCTTCACGAGAGGCGATATCACGGCCGGGTTTGGGATTTGGGCCGTGACAAGTTGGTATCAGAGCCTAGGTTATTAGGTCTCGCGGGTCATGAGCTGGTTTAGTAGAGTCTCGCGGATCGGTACAGAGTCGTCTGTACTTATCCTCGGGAGGCTGCAGAACCTTTTAGGAAAACTTCACATTCTTGAAATTCTACCGTGCAAATTTGTTGATTCGAGTACTAAACTTCTCTTTGTTCTATTCTCTCATAGATGGTGAGGACACGAGCTACCGGACATGACATGCGACCACCAGTGCCACCCTCTGAGGCCACCAGAGGCTGTGGATGCGGTCGTGGTCGTGGCAGGAGGGTAGATTTATTGCTTATGCTTCTCGTCAGCTTAAGCCCCACGAGAAGAACTACCCTGTACATGATTTGGAGTTACTTTCTATAGTTCATGTTTTGAAGATTTGGAGGCATTCCTTGTATGGTGTATCTTGTGAGTTATTCACCGATCATCACAGTCTTCATCGTTTGTTCAAGTAGAAGGACCTTAATTTGAGGCAGCGGAGGTGGCTAGAGTTGCTTAAGGACTATGATATTACCATTCTCTATCACCCGGGGAAGGCCAATGAAGTGGCCGATGCTTTGAGCCAAAAAGCGGTTAATACAGGGAGTTTAGCGTATATTCCAGTTGGGGAGAGGCCCTTTGTAGTTGATGTCCAGGCTTTGGCCAATTAGATGGTGATATTAGATATTTCAGAGCCTAGTCGAGTGTTAGCTTGTGTGGTTTCTCGGTATTGCTTGTATGATCGCATCAGAGAGCGCCAGTATGATGATCCACATTTGCTTGTCCTTAAGGACAGGGTTCAATATGATGATGCAAGGGATGTGACCATTGGTTATGATGGCGTGTTGAGGATACAGGGCCGGATTTGTGTGCCCAATGTGGATGGGCTTCAGGAGTTGATATTAGAGGAAGCCCACAGCTCGCGGTATTCCATCCATCCGGGTGCCACGAAGATGTATCAGGATTTTAGGCAGCACTATTGGTGGAGGAGGATGAAGAAGGATATAGTAGGGTTTGTGGCTCAGTGTCTCAACTGTCAGCAGGTAAAATACGAGTATCAGAGGCCGGGTGGTGTACTTCAGCGGATGATTATTCCCGAGTGGAAGTGGGAGAGGATTACTATGGATTTTGTGAGTGGTCTCCCTCGGACTTTGAAGAAGTTCGATTCTATTTGGGTGATTATGGACAGGCTGACCAAGTCCACGCACTTCATTTCGGTATGTACTACCTATTCTTCGGAGCGACTAGTAGGGATCTTTATCTAGGAGATTGTTCGATTGCATGGTGTTCCAGTGTCTATTATCTTAGATAGAGGTACTCAGTTCACTTCTCAGTTCTGGAAGACATTTCAGCGAAAGTTGGCTATGTAGGTAGAGTTGAGCACAATATTTCATCCTCAGATGGACGGGCAGTCTGAGCATACTATTAAGATATTGGAGGACATGTTGCATGCCTGTGTTATTGATTTTGGGGGTTCTTGGGATGAGTTTTTGCCACTTGCCGAGTTTACCTACAACAACAGTTATCAGTCGAACATTCAAATGGATCCGTATGAGGCATTGTATGGGAGGCGGTGTAGATCTCCGGTTGGATGGTTCGAGCCCAACGAGGCTACGTTATTGGGGATAGAGATGGTTCAGGATGCCTTAGAAAAGGTAAAGCTGATTCAGGAGAGGCTTCGTACAACACAGTCACGTCATAAGAGTTATGAGGAGCGGAAGGTTCGGGATGTGTCATATATGGTGGGTGAGAAGGTCTTGCTGAAGGTTTCGCCCATGAAGGGTGTCATGCGGTTTGGAAAGAAAGGGAAGCTGAGTCTGCGGTTTATTGGACCTTTTGAGGTACTTAGGAGGATTAGGGAGGTGGTTTGTGAGCGTTCCTTGCCACCCAGCTTGTCGGGTGTGCATCCGGTATTTCATGTATCTATGCTACGGAAGTATGTGGGGGACCCGTCTCATGTATTGGATTTCAGCACTGTTCAGTTGGATGATGATTTGACCTATGATGTGAAGCTAGTGGCTATTTTGGGTCGTCAGGTTCGAAAGTTGAGATCAAAGTATATAGCTTCGGTAAAGGTGCAGTGGAGAGGTCAGCCCGTGGGGGAGGCTACTTGGGAGACCAAGCGGGAGATGCGGAGCATATATCCTCAACTGTTTGAGACTCCAGGTATGTTTCTTGACCCGATCGAGCAAGAGCGTTGGTTTTAGTGCGGAGGATGTGACGACCCAGCCCGTCGCCATGTGATTTACCGTCCTGTTTCCCCCATTTTCTGCTTCCTTATGTTTCATTATAGGATTCTTGGGTGAATGAGTTGAATTGGATTGGTTTTAGATGGAAATGAGACACTTAGTCTCTTAAAGGAAGGCTTGTTTTGGAAAAGTCAACCGGATGTTGACTACTGAGTTAGAGGGTTCAGATGTGATTTTCGGTGATTCGGTTAGCTTCGGGGGATGATTTGTGACTTAGGAGTGTGATTGGAATTGATTTTGGAGGTCCGGTGTAGAATTAGGCTTGAATTGGCGAAGTTAGTATTTTGGCGAATTCCGGTTGATAGGTGACATTTTGATCCGAGGGTGGAATGTGATTCCGAAAGTTGTTGTAGCTTCATTAGGTGATTTTGGATGTGTGTGCAAAATTTTAGATCATTCGGAGGTGTTTTGGTCGGGTTTTTGATCAAATGAGTCATTCGGAAGTTTTGGAAGAACTTAGGCTTGATTCCAATGTAATTTGAGGGTTTTGGTGTTATTTGTGGTGTTTTGATGATTGGATCAAGTTTGAATTATGTTTTAGGATAGATTGGCACTTTTGGTTGAGGTCCCAGGGGCCTCGGGATGATTTCGGATGGCCATCAGGATGAATTTTGGACTTATGAGATTGCTGTGTATCTGGTTTCTAGTATTTCCGCATTTGTGAAAAAGGAAACGAAGATGCGGTTGCGCAAGTGCGGAAGGAAGGTTCGCAGGTGCAAGTTCTTGGAAGGTTTGCTATTTCCGCAGGTGCGTGGTTGGGGCCGCAGATGCGATGCCGCAGATGCGATGCCGCAGATGCGATAGATGAGTCGCAGAAGCGAATTGGCGTGGCCTTGGTATTTTCGTAGAAGCAGACAGGTATCCGCAGAAGCGGGATCCGCATATGTGGAGAGATGACCGCAGAAGTGGTCATGGACTTAATGAAGATCCGCAGAAGTGGAGGTATAACCGCAGAAGCGGTAAAGGAACTGCAGATGCGAAAACCACTGTTCAGAGAAGGGTTTTATAGCTCATTTTGTTCCGCGAGCTTAAGTTCATTTCCACCATTTTTGATCGACCTTGAGAGATCTTGGATAGAAATTGGAGGGGATTTCGACTAGGTGTGATTGGAGGTGAGTTCTTTGGCCAAAATACATGACTTAATGGTAGAATTAACATGGAAATTTGTGGAAATTCATCAAAAGAGGGTAAAGCTAGGGCTTGGAAATTTGGTATTTCAAAGTGGAATTTTGAGGGGGCAAATGGACTCCGATTTTGGTAATTTTGATATGTGTAGACTCGTGGTGAGATAAGGAATCCGATGATTTTAATTTTCTGATTTTTCGAGAATTGGGCCCGGGGCTCGGGTTTTGCCAATTTCGTGAATTTCTATATTTTTTGAGTCTTTTCGATTGGGTTATGTTCCCTTAGCCTATTGTAACGTATTCGTTGTGGTTTTGACAAGATTCGACGCGCGAGGAGGTCGATTTGCGAGGCAAAGACATAGCGAGCTAGGATTCTGGCTGGCTTGAGGTGAGTAATGATAGTAAATGATATCCTGAGGGTTTGAAACCCCGGATTGCACAACGTAGTTCTATATTGAGGTGACACACGCGCTCAATGATTAGCACGGGGTTGTTTACAACTGGGGATTGTGACCTGGTCTGTCCCGTTTGATATTTTACCACGTATTTGACTGAGCTATTTTGTTTATCATCATGATTTGGACTAGTTGCCATGTTTGGGGCCTCGTGCCGACTTGTAGAACCCTTAGGGGTATTATAACTGATTTTCCCTCATTTTACTTGTTAAAAATCACATCCTCAGCCATCTTTCTATTTGTTTAAAACAATGTGAACCGGTTTTATAAGTGTTAATCCTAAAATGAGGGAAACATGTGGGCTGAGATCCCCTACTTTATACTATTGTGTCCAAAAATGACTGAGAAGGGTTGAGAACCCAACAGTGAGGATGTTATATATATATATATATATATATATATTATGGATCGGGCAGCACGCGGCAGCAGATACTTATATGGATCGGAATGCACGCCGTAGTAATTGTTTATGTGGATCGGGCTGCGCACCGCAACAATATTGCGCTTGGGCTGTAGGAGCCCCTCCAGAGTCTGCACCCCCACAGTGAGCGCGGGTACCCATATGGATCGGGCTGCATGCCGCAACGAGCTATGGATCGGGCTGCACGTCGCAACGGTTATTCTATGATATTATTCTGAGTTTAATCTAAGAGAGATTGAGCCCAAGGGGCTGTTATTGTGTTGAGCGGTTGATACAGGGCCTGAGGGGCGCTGTTAATATTTATTTCGTAAATGATATTTTACCTGATTCACCGGCCTTTAAAAACTGAGATTTCATTGGACTTTCCACTGATTTTACTGCTTTAAGTAATTTTACTGCCTGATATAGAACTGCCTTGTGCTGTTATATGTTTTCTTATCTTCGTTTATTATTTATTATTATTACTCACTGGGTCGGAGTACTCACATTACTCCTGCACCATGCGTGCAGATTCAGGATTTGCAGAGTCCGTACCCGAGCACTGACATCCTTCCCAGATCAAGCAGCGAGATCAGAGCATCGAGGTAGCTGTTGGCGTCCGCAGCCCCTTGAATCCCCTATCTTTATTCTATTTCAGTTATTCCAGACTTTGTATCAGATATTCTGTTTAGTAGACTTATAGCAATTCTGTAGTAGCTCATGACTTGTGACACCCCAGTTTGGGCTATGTCGGGTTGGTTTCCTTCTGATTATCATTGTTTTCCGCATTGTGATTGTTTAATATGTGTTTTGGATTTATAAATGTTGATTAATTTCTTAAAAGAGGTGTTGGCATTGTTCTAGCTGGCCTTGTCTTCACGAGAGGCGTCATTACGGCCGGGTTTGGGATTTGGGCCGTGACAAGTTAAAAGAGGTATTGGCATTGTTCTTGCTGGCCTTGTCTTCACGAGAGGCGCCATCATGGCCGGGTTTGGGATTTAGGATGTGGCAGGTGGAGTGATAGCGGGTAGTGGGTAATTTCCCTTCTTGATGACTCTCCATACTTTAACATCGTATGCTTTGGCAAAGATTTCCATTCGCACCTTCCAGTGAGAGAAGTGTTTTCAATTGAAGTATGGTGGTCTAATTTGTGAAGTTCCTTCCTGAAAGAGAGCTCCTATGATCACCTAATTTTCCATGATCTTTTCTCACAAGCTGTTAAGCAAAAAATAAGCGTGATCCAAGCTTTGATACCAATTGAAAGTACAAGAGGGGGGTGAATTGTAAATTATTAAAAATAATTCGCGTACAAGTTAACTTATAACTAGAGTAGTCGACTTGATATATAAGGAAGCTGGTATAGTATCTTAAAATAAAATGCATAAAGTAAATTGCAGGAATTAAAGACACCAGGATTTTATACTGGTTCGGATTCAAAGTGAATCCTAATCCAGTCCCCTTGAGTTGTAAGGGAGTTCTCTCTAAGCAATTGAAAATTTTCGAGTATAGATGTGATGGATTTTGCGTATTTCTTCTAGCACTTGTTTGATACAATGCCTCACCAGTTGTGTACCCTCTTTCTATCCCTAACTTGTTACACAGCAGGTTTAAGAAACTACTATGCTTGTTTGCAGTAGAATAAGGAGAGTATTTTGGTTCGATCAAAGTATGTAGGACTAGGGTTTAAACAGGAGTATTTATACTACAGTGATGGTAGAGACTTTGTCAACCCAAGGGATTTGATCCTTAGAAAGAATTGATTCTTTCCAAGAATAAGGAGTGAGCCGTTGGCTCCTTTTGATCATCTTTCCATTGTCAGATGGTTGTATTGCAATATGTTCCTTGATTGTTGGATCTTCTAAATATGTTTGCTTCCCAGATCTTCTCCCATGATAATGCCTTGAGTACTTCAACTTCGTGAATCTTTTGTCTTGAGAGTTCCAGTTCCGTCCATTATGCTGCTATTTGATTTGAGGAATATTTGATTTCCTAGATTCACATTGTCAATCCAAATTTGTTTACTGAATAATTATTTCCTTTCTTGCGAATCTGCGAGTGAGTCCTTTCCTCATTATCTTGGCAGACCTACTTTATTTCCTTGGGTTCCTGCACATGTATATTAATTGCATTATTAAAACATGATCTAACATCCTCATCATCACCCTCATTAGGAAAGGTTGTGTCATCTCCAGGATCATCCTCATTGTTGTCATAATCACTATCATCTTCCTGATTCTGCGCATCTGCCAAATCACGAGTTAATACGTCGTCTATGGGCAACTGTTTGAGGTCAGGAACATCAAGAAGCTTGTTTTCACTACACAAAAAGAACAAAATGATAAGTTACCCAACTAGATAAATACTTTACATATAGCTATATCACTTTAATTACAAGTCGTACTGTCTTGACGTTTCATGATGGATATTTTCTTGTTGGTGATGACTCCCGGATGGACCACCGTGATCCAATACGCCAGGACTACGCATATTCAAACTAGGGGCGGGGTCATAACTTGTAAAATTCATATCCGGATGGTACTCCCTATGAAAAATATGAGTGTTAATACAAATCCAATTAAAACATAAAATAAACATCGCTAAAGCGTAGAAAAATTAAAGTTTACCAGTCGTCTTGTGGATTATACAAAGTCTAAAAATTATTTTGTGGCTGCTCATTCGCCGGTGGTGACAAGTTTAAATCAAGGCAAGCTCTTTCATCAACAATCTGTCCGGTAAAAACTGCTCCAGAATAACCACCCGATGACTGGGGGTTATCCCTACTATGCACACCCTCATTATAGGGAATGTCTTCAACCTTGATGTACATTTCCAATAATTTTATTACAATAAATTCCCTATATTCATTCGGAATCCGCAAAAAATCTCTAAGAGTTTCATCATCTTCGATGTTAAACTCAGAATAATAAGCAAACCCCTGCGGAGCCACTGGATATGAAAACTACCGGTTACTTTAAGGTTAACCGAACGCTTCTTCACAGTCATTTTTTTACGTAACAACGATACCAATTTAGCATACTCCATTGTAAGCGGCAATTTAACATAGCACTGTGGAGGTGAGTGTGACGACCCGACCCGTCGTCACGTGAGTTACCGCCTCGTTTGCCCCTTATTGTATTACTTTATGTTTCGCTATCGGTGTTGAGCGCGTTAGAATTTAATTGGAATAATTTTGATAAGAAATGAGACACTTAGTCTCTTTTAAGAAGACTTAAATTGGAAAAGTCAACCGGATGTTGACTATTTAGTTAGGAGGCTCGGATGTGAATTCTAATGATTCGGTTAGCTTCGGGGGATGATTTGAGACTTAGGAGTGAAATCGGAATTTATTTTGGAGGCTCGGTGTAGAATTAGGCTTGAATTGGCGAAGTTTGAATTTTGGCGAATTCCGGTTGATAGGTGAGATTTTGATCCGAGAGTCAGAATGGAATTTTGAGAGTTGCAGTAGCTTCGTTAGGTGATTTTGGATATGTCTGCAAATTTTCAGGTCACTCGGACGTCGTTTGGTCGGGTTTTTGATCGAATGCGTGTTTCGGAAGCTTTGAAGAAACTCAGGCTTGAATCCGACGTGAATTGATGATTTTAGTGTTGT
>MU760900.1:52132-63576 GCA_026770625.1 Nicotiana glauca | reverse complement strand
TGAGTGCAGGGTACCCATGGATCGGGCTACGCGCCGTAGCGGTCATGTGCATTGCATTGCATTCATGCATTCATTCCTGTTTGTACTACGTAGCATGATTTTTAGCACTCACGCATCATTGGCATACATGCTATTACTTGCCTTGTTGAACAGATACTCTAGTGTTACGTGTTAAGGAGTGCTGAGCCCGAGAGGATGAGGTTGTACTTTGTGAGTTAGGAGTGAGCCCGCAGGGCTGATACTGCACTGAGAGGTTGATACTGAGCCCGAGGGGCAGATTTCTGATTATTTCCTGCTTGTTGACATTATTATTCGCAACTGTTTAAAAGGCATATTTTCAAAAGAGATTTTTAACTGAGCTTGAGATTTTCTAAAGTATTTTCTCGGTGTTACGGTTTTACTATCTTTCTGAAAGGGTTGTACTGTTTGTTATAGCATTTTGGAGTGCTCATACGTGTTTTCTTATCGCTCTGATATTATTCGCTCTTATTACCATTGAGTTGAAAGTACTCACTTTACTCCCTGCACCTCGCGTGTAGTTGCAGGTACTGTTCACTCGGTAGCGGGTTAGTAGCGAATTGAAGGTATTGCTATCGTAGCTAAGCAAGGTGACCGCCAGCGTTCGCGGCACCGAGTTCCTTCTTCTTCTTGATTTTCCAGATCTTTATTCTATGTATTATAGATTTTAAAATTGTAATAAAGACCCTCCTAGATGCTCGTGACTTGTGACACCCCGGTCGGGCTGTATTGGGTTGTATTTTGATTGATTAATTCATATTTGAACTGTTATATAACTGATTAACTGCTTTAAGTGGTGTTCTGAGATGGTCTGGCTGGCATTGTCTTCACGAGAGGCGCCATCACGACCGGGTTTGGGAATTGGGTCGTGGTAGTGAGCTATACCTCACAGAGTTATTTCTCAGCACAACCTTACCCCCAATATAATGAAACCCTTATTTTTGGCTCTTCAGACATTATACAAAAATGATTGATAAGAAGACAAAGAGAAGTATTAACGGAAGTTTGAAGGAAAGTATGGAATGGATTTTCATAAAATTCAAACGCCTTTAAATAAGGCAAGTGCGAGCTTGGGGTGCAGAATTTTTTTTATGTAAAACGCAGTACAATACCACGTTTTATGTATTTGAATTATTGTTATGTCAGTTATCGACAAAACTATTGGTGGGCCCAAATATCAGAGTAAAATGCAGTATTATACTGCGGTTTACACTAAAAACTAATATTCTCTGCAGTCTTGCAAAAATGGGCCCAAAAATTAAAGGGAAAACACAGTACATACTGCATTTAAGGGAAATGCAGTATTGTACTTTGTTTTCCTAAAAAAAAATATTTTTTTAATAAAGCACAGTATAGTACTGCGTTTAACTTTAACGGCTAACTTTTAGTTAAAGCAAAACGCAGTATTATACTGCATTTTATGTAGTTATGTAACTTTCTTTAATAGTAAAAACGTATTTTGTGCCATTTTGGCTCTATTTAAGTTTCGGACTCCTTGTTGTAATGTCTTAAAAGGATTAGACATGATCTTGACTTTTTCCTTAACTCGATATTCTATCTTATCTTTTTTGCCTCCCCTTTTAGTGTGTTTCTGTCATGACCCATTCTCATAATAGGTCATGAGGGCGTCTGACACCCTTGTCAGGCAAGCCATTGCGGAAACATTACTAAAATTTCTTTGTTGTTGCTTTTGGTTAGAAATAAGTGGAGTAAACACTCAAAGGGGAATTTAAACCAGAAAAGATGAATACTGTAATAAAATAATTACACAACCCCAAAATAACCGTCTACCAAAGTGTGTGCCAGAACTTGGTGTCACAAGCTACGGGCAACTAGTAGAATATACATCCAAAAGAATATCATACTATCCTACTGTCCGAATCCAAATAGACAGAAATAGAAATACAAATGAAAGACTTCTTCGGCTGCGGTTCGACATGTAGGGAAACGCAGCTCACCGTAGAAGTCCCACGTCCGCTCACGGATGTGCACCAGAGTAATAACCAGATCCACCTGCCTCAGAGCCTGTACATTTAAGTACAGAAGCGTAGCATGAGTACATAAACAACATTTACCCAGTAAGTATCCCATCTAATCTCAAAAAAGTAGAGACGAGAGGTCGACTCGATACTTACTAAGGTCAAGTAAAATGAGAAGAATTTAATAAAAATCAAGAATAAGTCAAGTCATAAGAGTAACAAGTACGAAACAAGAATCCTTCCTTTAACCTTCCACAAAGAGTGTGAGTTTATATATATTTAACAGTTTTGAAGTCAATCCACAAATAGAAAGCTAAATAACTCATGCGCAGATAATCACCGAGGAACGTACGGCCCGATCCAATATAAAAATAAATGTGCACTGCCGAGGGTCGAATGGCTCGAACGATAGATGCATCTATTACCCCTCTCACGAATCTATCCATGCGACATGGTCAAAAAAAAATAAACATTCACTCTGTTCGCGAATCATCCATGCGACACAAGTACACATAAAATACATGCTCAAATAGCCAATTAAGAATTTACTGGGAATAATTATCCAAACAAAACCAATTCTCCTTTAAAATTTTTTAGAAATGAAGTTTAACCCTTTTAGAAATGCACTTACAAATTCAATGTGATTTAAGCAATTCAAGCTATCAATGAGTTCACAAATAATCCAAGTATAACATGCTTTTGGGTTCTATACCCGGACAATGGCATAATAATAGCTACGCACGGACTCTCGTCACCTCGTGCATACGTAGCCCCCAAAAATAGGAGCACATAATCAATTATTTCACCTATGGGGACAATTCCTTCTTACAAGGTTAGAAAGGAGACTCACCTCGCTCCGAAACGCACTCCTAATATCAAGACAAGCCCAAACCCTCAATTCGTAGCCGAACGAGAACAAACTAGTTAAATAAAGTAAGAACTAGTCAATAGAGGCTTACAAGGTTGAATTCTAACCATTTAAGTAATTTCCCAACCTTTCCCACAAGTCTCCTAAATTCCGACCCCGGGCCCACGTGCCCGGATTCCGGTATTTTTCAAAGGAAATTGTTCTCTACAACCTAAGGATCAATAATAAATAATTTCTAGTTCATTTTATAACAAATTCCATGCTTAAATATTAGTTTTATTAAAACCCTAGGTCTAGCCCTAACCCCTTGATTTTATCTAATTTTTTAGTGTTTAATCTACCTAATATACATGTATTTAAACTAATAATGAATGGGAGTAACTTACCTTGAAGTGCTATGTTGAAATTCTTTCTTTGGAAGCCCCCAAATCGCCTAAGTGTGGATTGTGTAATGAAAAATAGTGTTTGAGTTCGTATTAAATGAAGGCCACTGCCTAGCGATTTCCGCTTCTGCGGTTAGGGGACCGCATCTGCAGTCCTGCACCTGCGAAGATGGAGTCGCACTGCAGAACTGGGCGAGGGGGGATGGATCACTTCTGCGGTGTGAGGCCCGCATATGCAAAACCGCTTTTGTGGTTATTGGGCCGCTTCTGCGGCTTGGGCCTAAAATGGTTGGACCGCATCTGCGGTCTGGGGATCGCATGAGCGGAACCGTTTCTGCGATCCCTGGGCCACTTCTACGGTTTTCCCTGGGCTTCCCCCTATTCGCTTCTCCGATTGCCTAACCGCATCTGCGGTCCCACTTCTGCGGCTCAAGAACCGAAGATGCGGTTATGACAAAAGCAGCAAACCTACAGCTCTTTTAAGTTTTTCAACTTCGCTCGATCCTCGCTCGTTTGACGCTTGGGGATCCCGAGCCCTGCCCGAACATACCAACAGGTCTGAAATCACAAGGCGGACCTACTCGAACCCTCGGAACTCCCAAAACAATGCTAAATCTTGGAATCATGCCCTAAAACCAAATGGATCAAACTATTGAACTTTAAGTTCTTAATTCTCTTTTAACAGGTCAAAACACCCTTAAACTACTCGGATTGATACCAAATTTTACGGGCAAGTCTTAAACAACATTACGGACCTGTACCAAGCTTCGGAACAAAAATCTGAGCCCGATACCTAGGGAATCAATGATTACTTAGTTTCTTTAATTTCCTTAAAACTTTGATTAAACAATTTTAGATAAAAATTCATCACTCGGGCTAGGGACCTCGGAATTTGATTCCAGACATACGCTCAGGTCCTATATTTTCCCACGGACCCTCAGAAATTGTCAAATCACGAATCTGGGTCCGTTTTCCAAAAATGTTGACTGAAGTCAAACATGGTCTTTTTAAGAAATCTTAAAGAAGAAAATGGGCATATTTTTACTCAAACCCCTCCAATTCCCGAACCAATCGCCCCCGCAAGTCGTAAATTATTTAATGCAAGTACGGGAGGCTTTATTTAGGGGAGCAGGGTTCCAAAAGGCACAACGACCGGTCGGGTCGTTACATTCTCCACCTCTTAAACAAACGTTTGTCCTCGAACGGACATAGAAAAGTACCTGGACTATTGAATAAGTGGGGATATCTTCTCCGCATGTTCTCCTTGGACTCCCAGGTTGCCTCTTCGACCGGTTGGCCCCTCCACTGGACTCTCACCGCAGAAATCTTCTTGGACCTCAGCTGGCGATCCTGTTTATCAATAATAGCAACTGGCTCCTCCTCATAGCCCAAACTCTCATCTAACTAAATGGTGCTGAAGTCCAACACGTGGGATAGGTTGGCATTATACTTCTGAAGCATCGAAACATGAAAAACTGGGTGAACTCTCGATAAACTAGGGGGTAAAGCAAGCTCATAAGCAACCTCCCCAACTCGCCTCAACACCTCAAAGGGGCCAATAAACCTTGGGCTCAACTTCCCTTCTTCCCGAACCTTATAACGCCCTTCATGGGTGAGACTTTCAAGAGGACCTTCTCACCAACCATAAATGATACATCCCGCGCCTTCTAATCCGCGTAGCTCTTTTGTCTGGACTGAGCTGTGTGAAGCCTCTCCTGAATCAAAGTTACCTTATCCAAGGCATCCTGTACTAGATTTGTGCCAAGTATCTTAGCCTCACCAGGCTCAAACCACCCGATAGGATAACGACAACGTCTACCATATAAGGCCTCGTATGGGGCCATCTCTATGCAGGACTGGTAGCTGTTATTGTATGCAAACTCCTCTAAGGGCAAGAACTGATCCCACTGCCCTCCAAAATCAATCGCACATGCTTTAAGCATATCCTCCAAGATCTGCACTGTCCGCTCCGACCGTCCGTCGGTCTGAGGATTGAAGCTGTGCTAAGCTCTACACGAATCCCCAACTCACTCTGCACGGCTCTCCAGAAATGGGAATTGAACTGAGGGCCCCTATCTGATATGATGGAAACCGGCACACCGTGCAGTCGGACTATCTCCCGAATATAAATCTGAGCATATCTCTCCACTGTATAGGTAGTCGCCACAGGAATGAAATAGGCCGACTTGGTCAACATATCCACAATGACCCACACTGAATCAACCTTCCGCAAAGTCTGTGGCAACCCAACTATGAAATCCATAGAGATGCGCTCCCACTTCCACTCCGGAATGGGCATCTGCTGAAGTAGGCCTCTGGTGTTCATACTTGACCTGCTGCCAATTCAAACACTTAGTCACATACTTCACTATGTCCTTCTTCATCCCCCGGCACCAGAAATGCTGCCTCAAATCACGATACATCTTTGTAACCCCCGGGTGGATAGAATACCGCGAACTGTGTGCCTTCTGTAAGATCCTCTCCCTTAGACCATCAACATTAGGAACACATAGGCGATCCTGGAGTCACAAAATACCATCTTCGCCCATGGAGACCTCCCTGGTATACCTCTGAAGTACCGTATCTCTGAGAACCGCCAAATGTGGATCATTAAGCTGTCGGGCCTTAATCTCCCCCAATAGCGAAGATTGAGCAACCACACATGCTAGAACTCACCTGGACTCTGAAATGTCCAACCTCACAAGTCTGTTAGCCAAGGACTGAATGTCCAAGGCTAGTGGCCTCTCCTCCGCTGGAATGAATGCTAGGCTACCCATACTCTCCGCCTTTCTGCTCAAGGCATCCGCGACTACATTCGCCTTGCCCGGATGATCAAGAATGGTAATGTCATAATCCTTTAGTAACTCAAGCCACCTGCGCTGCCTCAAATTAAGGTCCCTCTGCTTGAACAGGTGCTGTAAGCTGCGATGATCGGTATAAACCTCACAAGGCACCCCATACAAATAGTGCCTCCATATCTTAAGAGCATGAACAATCGCTGCCAACTCCAGATCGTGCACGGGGTAATTCTTCTCATGAATCTTCAGCTGACGCAAAGCATATGCAATAACTCGCCCCTCCTACATCAATACACATCCCAAACCAATGCGTGAAGCGTTACAATATACCGTATATATTCCTGCACCGGAAGACAACACAAGAACTGGCGCCGTAGTCAAAGCTATCTTGAGCCTCTGAAAGCTCTCCTCACAATCATCGGACCAAATAAATGGGGCACCCTTCTGGGTTAGTCTAGTCAAAGGTGATGCAATAAATGAGAAGCCCTGCACAAATAGCCGATAATAACCCGCTAAACCCAGGAAACTCCTGATCTCGGTCACTGAAGTGGGACGTGGTCAATCCTGAACTGCTTCAATCTTCTTGGGATCCACCTTAATGCCCTCTCCTGACACAACATGCCCCAAGAAGGCCACTGACTCAAGCCAGAACTCACACTTGGAGAACTTAGCATATAGCTTCTACTCTCGTAATGTTTGAAGCACTACCCTCAAATGCTGCTCGTGCTCCCCCAGACTACGTGAGTATATCAAGATGTCGTCAATGAAGATGATAACAAAGGAATCAATATAAGGCCTGAATACCCGATTCATTAGATCCATAAACGCTGCTGGGGGCATTAGTCAAGCTGAAGGACATCACCAGAAACTCATAGTGGCCATATCTAGTCCTGAATGCAGTCTTCGGAAGATTCGAGTCCCGAATCTTCAGCTGATGATACCCTGACCTTAGGTCAATCTTAGAGAACACCCTTGCTCCCTGCAGCTGGTTGAAAAAATCATCAATACGAGGCAACGGGTACTTATTCTTGATGGTGACCTTGTTCAACTGGCGGTAATCAATGCACATCCGCATGGTCCCATCCTTCTTCTTCATAAATAGCACTGGTGTGCCTCAAGGTGATACACTAGGCCTGACAAAACCCTTTGCTAACAACTCCTCCAACTGCTCCTTCAGCTCCTTCAACTCCTTAGGAGCCATACGGTATGGTGGAATGGATATAGTCCGAGTGCCTGGAGCCAAATCAATACATAAATCAATATGGCGATCCAGAGGCATGCCAGGAAGATCAGAAGGAAAGACATCGGCGAACTCTCGGACTACTGGCACTGAATCAATCATCGGAAACTCTGCAGTGACGTCTCGAACATAAGCTAGATAGGCCAAACACCCCTTTTCGACCATGTGTCGAGACTTCAGGAAAGAAATAACCATGCTAGGCATATCAACTGTGGAACCCTTCCACTCCAATCTCGGCGACCCTAGCATTACTAGTGAAATAGTCTTGGCATGGCAATCAAGGACGACGTGATATGGGGACAACCAATCCATGCCCAGGATGACCTCAAAATCTATCATATCAAGCAATAGGAGATCTGCTCTAGTCTCGAAACCATAGATATTAACTACATAAGATCAGTATATCCTATCCACAACAACAGAATCACCCACATGAGTGGACACACGAATAGGAATACCCAAATGGCTGAGGAGAAATAACCAGAAAACGAGCAAACAGAGATGAAATATATGAATAAGTAGACCCCGAGTCAAATAATACCGAAGCATCCCTACCACCAACGGAAATAATACCTGTGATAACGGCATCTGAGGCCAATGCATCTGGCTTGGCCGGAAGGGCATAAAATCTAGCTGAAGCACCGGCTGTCTGGCCTCCCTCTGACTGAGTAGTAGCTGGCTGACCTCTCCCTGTCTGGCCTCTACCCCTGGGACGACCTCTACTAGTCTTCCCTCCACCTCTAGATGGCTGGGCAGCTGGTGCTAGAACCATGGACTGCTGACCTTGCTGCACCGCTTTGCCCCGAAGTCTGGGACATGTCCTCTTTATATGACCCGGATCTCTACACTCGTAACTTCATCTTGGCACTGAACCTTGATACCCTGAAGTCTGAGCCTGCTGGCCCAAATATCCACTAGAAGACCCCTGGATGGATGGTGGGCGATACGAACTCTCTAGTGTGGCACTGGAGAGAGCAGTGGAAGAACCCTGATAACCAAAATACCCGCCAGAAGGACCCTGAATGGCTGGTGGGCGGTAAGAACTCTCCGGCATTGCACTGAAATAAGGCCTCATTGGGGCACCTTGGGGAGGGGGTGGTGGTGCTGAATATGATGTCCTGCTAGGCTGACCCCTCTCGAACTAAACTCTACCCCTACCCGGGGCACCTCTGAACTCTCCGGAGAATGTGGCCCTCTTGTCCTGCTGCATCTGCTCTCTACCCCTCAGACTGTAACCCTCAATCCTGCGAGCAATCTCCAGTACTAGCTAATAACCTGTGCCCATCTCTACCTCTCAGGCCATACCTGACCGGATAGTGGGGTGTAAACCCGCAACAAATCTCCGTATTCTCTCTGCCTCTGTGGGGAGTATCATAAGTGCATGGCGAGACAGCTCAGAGAACCTTGCCTCATAATCGGTCACTGACATCTGACCCTGCTCTAGATGTTCAAACTGATGACGCACCTCTTCCCTCTCAGAGGGTGGAATGTACCGATCGAAGAATAACTGTGTGAACTGACCCCAGGTGAGGGGAGGAGCACATGCTGGCCTGCTAAGTGCGTAAGACTGCCACCATCTACGGGCCCTGCCCTCAAGCTAAAAAGTAGTGAAGTCAACTCCATGTGACTCCAATATCCTCATGTTGTGCAGTCTTTCCCTGCACCTGTCAATGAATTCTTGAGCATCCTCATGACGCTCAACCTCGAAGACCAGAGGGTGAAGCCTGATCCATCTATCAAATAACTTCTGCGGATCGTCATCCACAACTGGCCTGGCTGGGGTGCTAATGCTGGAACTGGCTGAGCCCCATCTGTGGGTAGTGCACCCGGAGTTTGATATACTACAGCTGCATGACCTGGAGCCTGAGCAGTAGGGGTCTGGGCTCCCCCTCCTGCCTGTGAAGCAGCTGGGTTTGCTGGAAATAAACCAGCCTGAGTCATAGTGTCCATGAACCATAGCATGCGACCCATGACCTCCTGAAATCCCGGTGCTGTCATGAAATCCACCGGGGTAGGCTCAGCTGCGGGCGCCTCGCCCTGCTCCTCAATGATGGGATCCCTCGCAGGACCTACCGGTGGTGCAACTAGAACGGCTTTGGGATGCCCTCGTACCCTACCACGGGCTGGTGCCCTCCCCCGACCTCTGCCTCGACCTCTAATAATAAGGGGAGCAGCTCCTCCCGGGTCCGGAATCTACACCATCTGTGAAAGAATAGAAGAGGGAAATTTAGTACACTAAGCACTGCATGACAAGAAATGAATAAAGAGTAGTCTTTCCTAATACTCTATAGCCTCTCGAAGATCAATACAGACGTCTCCATACCGATTGACAAGACTCTATCAGGTTTGACCATAACTCGTGAAACCTACGTGAACCTAGGGCTTTGATACCATGTTGTCATAACCCATTCTCACATTAGGTCATGAGGGCGCCCGACACCCTTGTTAGGCAAGACATTGCGAAAACATTAATAAAATTTCTTTATTGTTGCTTTTGGTTAGAAATAAGTGGAGTAAACACCCAAAGGGGAATTTAAACCAGAAAAGATGAATACTGTAATAAAATAATTACACAACCCCAAAATAATCTTCTACCAAAATGTGTGCCAGAACCTGGTGTCACAAGCTACGGGCAACTAGTAGAATATGCATCCAAAAGAATATCATACTATCCTACTGTCTGAATCCAAATAGACAGAAATAGAAATACAAAAGAAAAACTTCTTCGGCTGTGGATCGACATGGAGGGAAAAGCAGCTCACCGTAGAAGTCCTACGTCCGCTCACGGATGCGCACCAGAGTAATAACCAGATCCACCTGCCTCAGAGCCTGTACATTTAAGTACAGAAGCGTAGCATGAGTACATAAACAACATGTACCCAGTAAGTATCCCGTCTAATCTCAAAGAAGTAGAGACGAGAGGTCGACTCGATACTTACTAAGGTCAAGTAAAATGAGAAGAATTTAATAAAAATCAAGAATAACTCAAGTCATAAGAGTAACAAGTACGAAACAGGAATCCATCCTTTAACCTTCCACAAAGAGTGTGAGTTTATATATATTTAACAATTTTGAAGTCAATCCACAAATAGAAAGCTAAATAACTCATGCGCAGATAATCACTGAGGAACGTACGACCCAATCCAACATAAAAATAAATGTGCACTACCGAGGGTCGAACGGCTCAAATCATAGATGCATCTATTACCCCGTTCGCGAATCTATCCATGCGACACGGTCAACATAAAATAAACATTCACCCTGCTCGCGAATCATCCATGTGACATAGGTACACATAAAATACATGCTCAAATAGCCAATTAAGAATTTACCGGGAATAATTATCCAAATAAAACCAATTCTCCTTTAACAATTTTTAGAAATAAAGTTTAACCTTTTAGAAATGCACTTACTAATTCAATGTGATTTAAGCAATTCAAGCTATCAACGGGTTCACAAATAATCCAGGTATAACATGCTTTTGGGTCCTTACTACCCGGACAATAGCATAATAGTAGATACGCACGGACTCTCGACACCTCGTGCATACGTAGCCCCCACAAATAGGAGCACATAATTAATTATTTCACCTATAGGGATAATTTCCTCTTACAAGGTTAGAAAGGAGACTCACCTCGCTCCGAAGCGCACTCCCAATATCAAGACAAGCCCACACCCTCAATTCATAGCCGAACGAGCACAAACTAGTTATATAAAGTAAGAACTAGTCAATAGAGGCTTACAAGGTCGAATTCTAACCATTTAAGTAATTTTCCAACCTTTCCGACAAGTCCCCTAAATTTTGACCCCGGGCCCACGTGCCCGGATTCCTGTATTTTTCGAAGGAAATTATTCTCTACAACCTAAGGATCAATAATATATAATTTCTAGTCCATTTCATAACAAATTTCATGCTTAAATCTTAGTTTTATTAAAATCCTAGGTCTAGCCCTAACCCCTTGATTTTATCTAATTTTTTAGTATTTAATCTACCTAATATACATGTATTTAAACTAATAATGAAGGGAAGTAACTTACCTTGAAGTGCTATGTTTAAATCCTCTCTTTGGAAGGCCCAAAATCGCCTAAGTGAGTGTGCAATGAAAAATGGTGTTTGAGTTCGTATTAAATGAAGGCCACTGCCCAGCGATTTCCGCT
>MU760900.1:35847-52096 GCA_026770625.1 Nicotiana glauca | reverse complement strand
GGGGGGGGGGGGGGGGGGGGGGGTGGATCGCTTCTGCGGTATGAGGCCCGCATATGCGGAACCACTTCTGCGGTTATTGGGCCATTTTTGCGGCTTGGGCCTAAATGAGCGGAACCGCTTCTGCGGTCCCTGGGCCGCTTCTGCGGTTTTCCCTGGGCTTTCCCTTATTCGCTTCTACGATTTCCTGACCGCATCTGTGGTCTCGCTTCTACGGCTCAAGAACCGCAGATGCGGTTATGACAGAAGCAGCAAACCTACAGCTCTTTTAAGTTTTTCCACTTTGTTCGAACCTCACTCGTTTGACGCTGGGGGCTCCTGAGCCCCCCCGAACATACCAACAGGTCTGAAATCACGAGGCGGACCTACTCAAACCCTCGGAACTCCCAAAACAACGCTAAATCTTGGAATCATGTCCTAAAACCAAATGGATCAAACTATTGAATTTCAAGTTCATAATTCTCTTCTAACGGGTCAAAACGCCCTTAAACTACTCGGATTGACACCAAATTTTACGGGCAGTTCTGAAACAACATTACGGACTTGTACCAAGCTTCGGAACCAAAATCTGAGCTCAATACCTAGGGAATCAATGATTACTTAGTTTCTTTTATTCCTTAAAACTTCAATTAAACAATTTTAGATAAAAATTCATTACTCGGGATAGGGACCTCGGAATTCAATTCCGAACATACGCCCAAGTCTCATATTTTCCCACGGACCCTCAGAAATTGTCAAATCACATATCCGGGTCCATTTTCCAAAAACATTGACCGAAGTCAAACTTGGTCTTTTTAAGAAATCTTAAAGAAGCAAATGGGCATATTTTTACTCAAACTCCTCCAATTCCCGAACCAATCTCCCCCGCAAGTCGTAAATTAGCTAAAGCAAGTACGTGAGGCTTTATTTAGGGGAACAGCGTTCTAAAAGGCACAACGACCGGTTGGGTTATTACAGTTTCATTTGCTAGTTGCTACAATTGAATTAAATTAAATTGGATCTTCTTCTGTCCCCCATCTTGTAGTGATTGATCCAAACGAGATTATAGAAAAATTAAAGGCATTGTTAATACAATATTAAATTTGGGATATTATCACTTTACTCGTCATAAGCTATTTACATCTGGCAGCCGAAAAACTGTATAAAATTTATATATTTTTTTGTACATAACATACAAAATGTATATGCATACAAAATATATAAAAATTTTATATATTTTTGACCATTATTTTTATAGCAGCTATACAATGTCAGCTTTCCATTTAATTTAGCCCATGAAAGTATTATATGTTCAATACGCACAGAGTTACATAGGTTTGATTTTAAAGGAAATTTTACATTCCTATACCATATAGGAAACCTTATTACCCTTAATATTTAAGGTTTGATATAATTACATTTAGTATACCAAATTACCAATTCTATACCATAGTGTATATTAAGAGTACAATTAATGCAACATATATCCCTCCTTAATTCAAGGTACCGCATATCTCACTCCTCCCACGTTTCTCTCTCCTAAACTCTCACCCTCACCCACGTTTACGTACAGGAAATGACTGCTACTACCTTTAAACCAACGAGGATACTATCACTTACAACCAAAAGGACACTAAGAGCCAGTGCCTTTGACGATTTGTAGCTTCTGTGTTGATCATTTGCATTTGAAATAGTTTCTGTTGTAGAAATTACAAAATTGGAACAACACGAGCTGCACTTTATCATCCCGTTCATTGTCAAGTCTGTAACAATACATATGCCATGAATTTCATAGTCCCAATCCTCAAACAATATTAAATGCTATAATCTATTACAATATTTCTTACTTTTATCACAATAATTGTGTTTTTTCAAAAGATTTTGTAGAAGTTTTAGTCGTTTTGGATTTGTGAAAACAGAAAACAATGCATCTAAAATCATAATACAAATATTCTACAATTCATCTACAAAATATCTACAAACTGGGTATATTGAATTTTAATATCTCAATTCCCGTTCGATTGTAGTTTAATTGGGATTTTGACATAATTGTATTTTTTGTGGAAGATTTGTAGAAGTTTTAGTCATTTTTGATTGTGAAAACAGAAAACAAAGCATCTACAATTAGAATACAAATAATCTACAATTTATCTACAAAATATCTACAAACTCGGTACATTGAATTTTTATATCCCAATTCCTATTCAATTGTAGCATAATTGTGATTTTTGACATAATTGCGTTTTTTCAGAAGATTTGTAGAAGTTTTAGCCGTTTTTTATTAGTGAAAGCAGAAAATAAAGCATCTTGTCAACATCCTGATTTTCCACCCTCGGGAGTCATAATGGTGCCTGCTAATAGGAGCTAGGCAAGCCAATTATCAATTACCTCTTTTAACGAACCTTGACAATATTAGAAATAGTGAAACATTTAATAATAAAGCGGAAATCTCAACATAGTTAACTGCAAGAAATGCGGAAGTTTAACAAATCCTCTACCCAAGACTGGTGTCACAATACTCACGAACGTCTAGAGAATACTAAATACAAGGTTTGAATGAAACATAAATTGTCTGCTTCGGTACAGTGATAGCAAACTGAATAAAATAGAAAGGACTCCGGGCCTGCGAACGTCAGCAAGACTACCTCGAACGTCCCAGGACTGGAAGCTCGCTCCCAGAATGCTACTGCTACTCAAATGTTGCTCCAACACCTGGATCTGTGCAAAAGATGCACACAGTGTAGCATCAGCACAACCGACCCCATGTGCTGGTAAGTTCCTGGCCTAACCCCGGCGAAGTAGTGACGAGGCTAGACCAGACTACCAGATAAACCTGTGCAGATATATATATACAAGTACAACAAAATAATAGCGAAAAGTAAACAATTAAAACTGGGAGGGGAACATGCGTATGGGGTAGCAGATAAAACGGAATATCAGGAATAACAAAAGAAACTACATCTGATTTCTTCTAACACAGAATAAGGGAAAACAAACCACTTTCACTTATTTCAATTTCCTCTCGTTGCAGGCGTCCAACTTGATCCCATTTCATAATATCACGTGGTAGGCGTACCACTCGCCCCCATTTCATAATATCATGTCGTAGGCGTACCACTCGCTCCCATTTCATAGTATCACGTGGTAGGCGTACCACTCGCTCCCATTTCATAATATCGCGTGGTAGGCGTACCACTCGCTCCCATTTCATAATATCGCGTGGTAGGCGTACCACTCGCTCCCGTTTCATAATATCGCGTGATAGGCGTACCACTCGCTCCCATTTTATAATATCACATGGTAGGCATACCACTCGTTCCCATTTCATAATATCGCGTGGCAGGCGTACCACTCGCTCCCATTTCTTTCAACACAATACACAAAATAATACCGGCAAGGGAGAAAGATGTTATAATAAACTATCCCGGCAAGGGAACAAGATAATATTATAAACTATTCCAGCAAAGGAACAAGATAATATAATAAACTATCCCGGCAAGGGAGATCCATCTATAACCATACTTATTCAATCTCTACTTAGCACAATTAAATCAATACTCAGTCTCAACAATTACTAGCTCAATGTTAAAGTTTTCCAACCAAGTCCTAATAAAAAACAATTAAGAATTTGATAATTTAGCAATTCAAGACTCACGGTCATGCCCGACACCAGTGTATAGATACTCGTCACCAAGCCTATACACCGCAATCGACAAATAGCAATTAGCAAATAAGACTCTACTCCTATTCCCTCAAGCCAAAGTTAGACGAAACACTTACCTTGAATGCTCCAAAGAATAGAAATCAATCCTCAAATATCGCCTTTCCTCTACAATCCGACTCCGAAATAATGATATCTAGGCATAATTAATTCAATAGTATCAATAGAAACTCAAAGGCAACATCTCATAGCCTAGATATAAATTTCCTAGCATTCTTCCAAAATTACCAAAATTCAACATTGGGCCCACATAGTCCAAACACGAGGCTCGGACCAAAACCTAATCACCCATAACCCCACGAGTTCAAATATACAATTTGTTTTAAGATTCGACCCCAAATTGAGGTTGAATCACCCAAAATTCTCAAAACCCTAACTCTACCCAAAACCCTTAATTTCTACTTTGATTTCATGATTTAGGGCTAGGAAATTAGTGATTAGATGAAGAAATTAGGAGAGAATGAAGTTAAGAACACTTACCTAGCAAGATATAGACGAAAAGGAGCTTGAAATTCGTCTATGGGATGTTGGAGTGAAGAGCTCGTGTGAAATAATGGCTAACTCCCGCTACTGTTCTGTGTTAAGACTTAAAAATTTGCTGGGCAAAAATACCCTTCGCGTTCGCATGAACAGGGACGCGTTCGCGAAGGGTGAACAGGTCAAGGCATCGCGTTCGCGTGGTGCTAATCGCGAACACATAGAAGAAGGAACAGGGTAAACATCGCGTTCGCGACAGGGGAATGCGAACGCGTAGAGTAAAGTATTTGGGGTCTAGAATCTAGGCCTACGCGAACGCGTGAGGAGACACGCGAAAGCGTTGAAGGAAGCAACAAAGCTTCGCGATCGCGATGGCCTCAACGTGAACGCGAAGGTCTAAGGGAGCAAAGCTATGCGAACGCGAAGGAAATGCTGCGAACACGATGAAGGATTTCACTGAGCAAAAATTGCAGAAAAATCTGTTACCATTCAAAGTGCAAAACTACCCCGAACACCTCCGAAAACACTCCCGAGCCCTCGGGGCTCCTAACCAATCACATACACCAACTCAATAACATCCGACGAACTTACTCGAGCGATCAAATTGCCAAAACAACATCAAAATCAACGGGTCTAGCCTCAAAATCATCATTTTCGTTTCAAACTTCTTAAACTTTCATACTTGGAACTCATAGTCCGAAACACGTCAAACGACATCCGATTTCGACCAAACTTCACAGAAAGCACTTAAACAATATATAAGACTTGTACCGGGCGTCGGAACCAAAATACGAGCCCAATACGATAGTCTTTTAATCAATTTTCATTTCCATTTTCCTTAATAATTTCATAAAAACAATTTAATAGAAAAATTCTTTTACCCGGGTTCTAGACCTCGAATTTCAACTCCGGACATATGCCCGAGTTGCATATTTTTCTACGGACCCTCCGGGACCGTCAAATCATGGGTCCAGGTCCGTTTACCAAAAATGTTGACCGAAGTCAACTTTAATCATATTAATATCAAAATTCTTCAAATATTTCACAAATTTCACATATTTCAACATAAAAGCTTTCTAGCTACGCGCCCGAACTGTGAATGCAAATCGAGGCAAGTAAAAGTGAGGTTTTCAAGGCCTCGGAAGAACGAAATGAATGAGGAAACAGGTGATGACCTTTTGGGTCGTCACATCCTCCACCTCTAAAACAATCGTTCGTCCTCGAACGGACAAAAGAAGGAAGTACCTGAGTCGGGGAACAGATGTGGATAACGGCTCCGCATATCAGACTCGGATTCCCAGGTCGAGGCCTCTGGGGGCTGACCTCTCCACCGAACACGAACAGAGGGAAAACTCCTGGATCTCTACTGACGAACCTGCCGGTCTAGAATAGCTACCGGCTCTTCCTCATAAGATAAATCCTTGTCCAACTGGACAGTGCTGAAGTCTAACACATGGGTAGGATCGCCGTGATACCTTCAAAGCATAGACACATGAAAAACTGGATGCACGACTGATAAGCTAGGTGGGAATGCAAGTCTATAAGCCACCTCTTCTACTCGATCAAGAATCTCAAACGGACCAATATACCTAGGGCTGAGTTTGCCCTTCTTTCCGAACCTCATCACGCCCTTCATAGGCGATACCCGGAGCAATACCCACTCACCAACCATAAAAGCCACATCTCGGACCTTACGGTCCGCATAACTCTTTTGCCGCGACCGAGCCGAACGAAGCCTGTCCTGAATGATCTTGACCTTATCTAAGGCCTCCTGAACTAAGTCTGCACCCAATAACCGAGCCTCTCCCAGCTCAAACCATCCGACTAGAGACCAACATCGCCTACCATACAACGCCTCATACGGAGCCATCTGAATGCTGGACTGGTAGTTGTTGTTGTAGGCGAACTCTACTAAAGGCAAAAACTGGTCCCACGAGCCTCCAAAATCAATGACACAAGCTCGGAGCATATCCTCCAAAATCTGAATAGTCCTCTTGGACTGGCCGTCCGTCTGAGGATGGAACACTGTGCTCAACTTAACTTGGGTGCCTAACTCTCGCTGAACTGCTCTCCAGAAGCACGAGGTAAACTGCGTACCCTGATCCGAAATGATGGATACCGGTACTCCATGAAGGCGGAAAATCTCCCTAATATAAATCTCAGCTAACCTCTCGGATGAATAGGAGACTGCCACTGGAATGAAATTTGCTGCTTGGTCAGATTATCAACAATGACCCAAATAGCATCAAACTTCTTCCGAGTTAACGGAAGTCCAGTAATGAAATCCATGGTAATCCTCTCCCACTTCCACTCGGGAAGCTCAATCCTCTGAAACGAACCACGGAGCCTATGATGCTCATATTTGACCTACTGACAATTCAAACACCGAGCCACATACGCAATAATATCCTTCTTCATTCTTCGCCACCAATATTGCTGCTGTTAGTCCTGATACATCTCCGCGGTGTCCGGGTGAATAGAATACCGAGAACTATGAGCCTCTGCTAAGATCAACTCTCGAATCCCGTCAACATTGGGCACACAAACTCGCCCCTGCAATCTCAAAACACCATCATCATCTAAGGTCACCTTCGTGGCACCTCCACGCTGCACCGTGTCTCTCATGACACACAAATGGGGATCATCAAACTGTCGATCACGGATACGCTTCAATAGAGAAGAACGAGCGACCGTGCAAGCCAATACTCTGCTGGGCTCAGAAATATCTAATCTCATAAATCGATTGGCCAAGGCCTGAATATCTAAAGCAAGTGGTCTCTGGCTGGCCGGAATATAAGCAAGACTACCCATGCTGGTGGATTTCCTACTCAATGCATCGACCACCATATTGGCCTTACCCGGGTGGTATAAGATAGTAACATCAGAATCTTTCAACAACTCTAACCACTTTCGCTGCCTCACATTCAACTCCTTCTGCTTGAATAGGTACTGAAGGCTCTTGTGATCCGTGTACACCTCACACGTCACGCCATATAGATAATGCCTCCAAATCTTCAAAGCATGAACAACTGCTGCCAACTCTAGATCATGAACCGGATAATTCTTCTCGTGGATCTTCAACTTTCTCGAAGCATAGGCAATGACTTTACCATCCTGCATCAATACTACACCAAGCCCAACGCGGGAAGCATCACAATAGACTGTGTATGACCCTGAACCTGTGGAAAAAACCAACACCGGTGCCGTGGTCAGAGCTGTCTTGAGCTTTTGAAAACTCGCCTTACACTCATCTGACCACCTAAACTGGGCACCCTTCTGGGTCAACCAGGTCATCGGGGCTTCAATTGAAGAAAATCCCTCTACGAACCGACGGTAATAACCTACCAACCCCAAGAAACTCCGAATCTTGGTCACTGAAGCTGGTCGAGGCCAATTCTTGACTGCCTCAATCTTCTTCGGGTCCACCTAATACCTTTTGTTGATACAATATGACCCAGAAATGCAACTGAACTCAACCAGAACTCGCACTTCGAAAACTTAGCATATAACTGACTATCCTTCAGAGTCTGGAGAACCACTCTGAGGTGCTGCTCGTGCTCTTCCAGGCTGCGGGAGTACACCAGAATATCATCAATAAAGACTATCACGAAAAGTCTAGATATGGCCTGAACACTCGGCTCATCAACTCCATAAATGCTGCTGGGGCATTGGCCAACCCAAATGACATGACTAAAAAACTCATAATGCCCATGCTGAGTGCGGAATACTGACGTAGGGACATCGGATGCCCTAATCCTCAACTGATGGTAGCCAGATCTCAAGTCTATCTTTGAAAACACCTTCGCGCCCTGCAGCTGGTCAAACAATCATCAATCCTCGGCAGTGGATACTTTTTCTTAACCGTCACTTTGTTCAATTTCCGGTAATCAATGCACATCCTCATCGATCCATCCTTTTTCTTCACAACTAACACCGGCGCACCCCAAGGAGAAACACTAGGCCTGATAAAACCCTTCTCTAGCAAATCTTGCAACTGGTCCTTTAACTCCTTCAATCTGGCGGGGCCATGCGATACGGCAGGATAGAAATGGGCCGCGTGCCTGGGGCTAGATCAATACAGAAATCAATAACCCTATCGGGCGGCATACCTGGCAGGTCAGAAGAGAAAACCTCGGGGAACTATCGAACAATAGGAATAGAATCAATAGAAGGAACCTCTGTACTGGAATTGCGAACATACACTAGATAAGCTAAACACCCATTCTTTACCATGCGTCGAGCCTTCACATATGAAATAACACTGGGGGTGGCATGACCTGAGGTCCCTCTCCACTTTAATCGGGGCAAATCTGGTAAGTCCAAGGTCACGGTATTGGCGTGACAATTCAAGATAGCATGATACGGGGACAACCAATCCATCCCCAATATAACATCGAAATCCACCATGTCTAAAAGCAATAAATCAACACGGGTCTCAAGACCCTCAAACACTACCACACAGGAACAATGAACTCAGTCGACCACTATAGAATCACCCACTTGTGTAGATACATAAACAGGGATACCCAAGGCATCACTAGGCATAACCAGGTAGGGTGCAAAATAGGACGACACATACGAACACGTAGACCAAGGGTAAAATAGCACTGAAGTATCTCTAATACAAATCAGTATGGTACCTGTAATGTCTGCATCTGAAGACTCAGCCTCTGGCCTACCTCTGGCGATCTGAACTCCACCTCTAATACCTCTACCTCCACCTCTAACACCTCTGCCACCGCCTCTAGCTGGCTGGGCAGGCTGTGGAACCTCCGGTGCCTGAATCATAACACGAGAACTCTAACGCTGGAAGCTGGCATAAACTCGAGGGCAATATCTGACAATGTGCCTCGGATCACCACAAGCATGGCAAGACCTCGTCTGCTGTGGCTGAGCACCCCTCAGCCTCGAGCAAACCCTCCTGTTGTGACCATACTCATAACACCGACACGAACGCTGCAGCTGAAGGAACTGGGGCTGACCTTGTCGACCTGAATGGCCACCTGAAGTACCATGAGTGACATGGGGAGCTGACTGAAAGGGCCTGGGAGGATGGCCTCTACCATAAGAACCTCTACCTCCTGACGAGGTACCACTGAATCTGCCTACATGACGGGGCATCTTATCCGACCTATGACTGCTTCGCTGTGGCAGGACCACCTCAACTCTACGGCCCATATTGGCCGCCTCATGAAAAGTGATCTCGCTCCCAGCCTGAGCCACTATACCCGACTGATCTGCCACCGCTGGCTGAACTCCTGGAAGCAAACCCGCTCGAATGACACTCTCCGTGAAGCCTACCAATTGGACTAAAGCGTCCTGAAGAACTGGAATGGAAACGAACCCCTCTGGGACCTGAGCTGGGGCTGGCACCTCCTCCTCCAAATCAACTTGAGGCTCCGCCACTGGAGCTGCTGCTGGGGGCTTGGACTGCTGCGCGGTAGAAGAGGAAGCACGTGTTCTCGCCATCTGCGGAGGAACAGAACAAAAATTTAATCGGTACTTGAGAAATAGAACCGCACGACAAGAAAGAACAAATGTGAAACTTTTCCTAACTCCGTAGCCTCTGGAGATAAATACAGACGTCTCCGTACCGATCCGTCAGACTCTACCAAGTTTGTCCGTGAGTAGCGAGACCTATGCAACCTAGAGCTATGATACCAACTTGTCACGACCCGGATTCCCCACCCTCGGGAGTCGTGATGGCGCCTACTAATAGGAGCTAGTCAAGCCAATTATCAATTACCTCTTTTAACGAACCTTGACAATATCAGAAATAGTGAAACATTTAATAATAAAGCGGAAGTCTCAACATAGTTAACTGAAAAAAATGCGGAAGTTTAACAAATCATCTACCCAAGACTGGTGTCACAATACTTACGAACGTCTAGAGAATACTAAATACAAGGTTTGAATGAAATATAAATTGTCTGCTTCGGTACAATGATAACAAACTGAATAAAATAGAAAGGACTCCGGGCCTGCGGACGTCAGCAAGACTACCTCGAATGTCCCAGGGCTGGAAGCTCGCTCCCAGAATGCTACTGCTACTCAAATGCTGCTCCAACACCTGGATCTGTGCAAAAGATGCACACAGTGTAGCATCAGCACAACCGACCCCATGTGCTGGTAAGTGCCTGGCCTAACCCCGGCGAAGTAGCGACGAGGCTAGACCAGACTACCAGATAAATCTGTGCAGATATATATACAAGTACAACAAAATAATAGCGGAAAGTAAACAATTAAAACTAGGAGGGGAACATGTGTATGGGGTAGCACATAAAACGGAATATCAGGAATAACAAAAGAAACTACATCTGATTTCTTCTAACACAGAATAAGGGAAAACAAACCACTTTCACTTGTTTCAATTTCCTCTCGTCGCAGGCGTGCAACTCGATCCCATTTCATAATATCATGTGGTAGGCGTACCACTCGCCCCCATTTCATAATATCACGTGGTAGGCGTACCACTCGCTCCCATTTCTTTCAACACAATACATAAAATAATCCCAGCAAAGGAGAAAGATGTTATAATAAACTATCCCGGCAAGGGAACAAGATAATATTATAAACTATTCCAGCAAGGGAACAAGATAATATAATAAACTATCCCGGCAAGGGAGATTCAGCTATAACCATACTTATTCAATCTCTACTTAACACAATTAAATCAATACTCAGTCTCAACAATTACTGGCTCAATGTTAAAGATTTCCAACCAAGTCCTCATAAACAACAATTAAGAATTTAATAATTTAGCAATTAAGGACTCACGGTCATGCTCGACACCAGTATATAGATACTCGTCACCATGCCTATACACCGCAATTGACAAATAGCAATTAGCAAATAAGACTCTACTCCTATTCCCTCAAGCTAAAGTTAGACCAAACACTTACCTTGAATGCTCCAAAGAATAGCAATCAATCCTCAAATATCGCCTTTCCTCTACAATCCGACTCCGAAACAATGATATCTAGGCATAATTAATTCAATAGTATCAATAAAAACTCAAAGGCAACATCCCATAGCCTAGATAAAAATTTCCTAGCATTCTTCCAAAATTACCAAAATTCGACACCGGGCCCCATGGTCCAAACACGAGGCTCGGACCAAAACCCAATCACCCATAACCCCACGAGTACAAATATGTAATTTGTTTTAAGATTCGACCCCAAATTGAGGTTGAATCACCAAAAATTCTCAAAACCCTAACTCTACCCAAAACCCTTAATTTCTACTTTGATTTCATGATTTAGGACTAGGAAATTAGTGATTAGATGAGGAAATTAGGAGAGAATGAAGTTAAGAACATTTACCTAGCAAGCTATGGAGGAAAAGGAGCTTGAAATTCGCTTATGGGATGTTGGAGTGAAGAGCTCGTGTGAAATAATGGCTAACTCCCGCTATTGTTCTATTTTAAGACTTAAAAATTCGCCAGGCAAAAATGCCCTTCGCGTTCGCGTGAACAGGGACGCGTTAGCGAAGGGTGAACAGATCAAGGCATCGCGTTCACATTGTGCTAATCACGAATGCATAGAAGAAGGAACTGGGTAAACATCGCGTTCGCGACAGGGGAACGCGAACGCGTAGAGTAAAGTATTTGGGTTCTGGAATCTAGGCCTACGCGAACGCGTGAGGAGACACGCGAACGCGTTGAACGAAGCAACAAAGCTTCGCGATCGCGATGGCCTGAACGCGAACGTGAAGGTTAAATGCTGCGAACACGATGAAGGATTTCACTGAGCAAAAATTGCAGAAAAATCTGCTACCATTCAAAGTGCAAAACTACCCCGAACACCTCCGAAAACACTCCCGAGCCCTTAGGGCTCCTAACCAATCAGACACACCAACTCAATAACATCCTACAAACTTACTCGAGTGATCAAATCGCCGAAACAACATCAAAATCAATGGGTTAAGCCTCAAAATCATCATTTTCATTTCAAACTTCTTAAACTTTCAAACTTGGAACCCATAGTCCGAAATACGTCAAACGACGTCCGATTTCGACCAAACTTCACAGAAAGCGCTTAAACAATATGTAAGACTTGTACCGGGCGTCGGAACCAAAATACGAGCCCGATACCATAGTCTTTTAATCAATTTTCATTTCCATTTTCCTTAATAATTTCAGAAAAATAATTTAATAGAAAATTTTTTTTACCTGGGTTCTAGACCTCGGATTTTGACTCCGGGCACATGCCCGAGTCCCATATTTTTCTACGGACCCTCCGGGACCGTCAAATCACGGGTCCGGGTCCAATTTACCAAAAATATTGATCGAAGTCAACTTTAATCATATTTATATCAAAATTCTTCAAATTTTTCACATATTTCAACATAAAGGCTTTCCGACTACGCGTCCGGACTGTGCACGCAAATTGAGGCAAGTAAAAGTGAGGTTTTCAAGGCCTCAGAAGTACGGAATGAATGAGGAAATAGGTGATGACCCTTTGGGTCGTCACACATCTACAATCAGAATACAAATAATCTACAATTTAACTAAAATTTATCTACAATTTCTGCAATATGTCTTCTTCTTTTTCTTCGAGTTTCAATCTGAAATTCAGTCAAAACCAAGTCTAATCTTCACCAAAACCCCTCAAAATTGAGATATAAACTCCACACCATATTCTTGATTATTTTCAACAACACCCAATCCAAACAAATAATGATTTTTGATAATCCAAATTTGAATTCAAATCTTTTAAGCTTTTTAATGGCTGTCAATGGTGAAAAATATCTGAAAGAATATTTACTTCCATAATTGTAGCGTGCCTAAATAGAAATATCAGGAAGAATATTTAGTTCCAGATTTGTAGTGCGCCTAATTAGGAATGAATCAACTCCTAATTATAATTTAGAACATAGTAACTATAATTTACCTAATTATCATTCGTAGCTACAATTCAATTGTTATCAGTATGTATTACTTGTATTCAAACACGCAACGAATACACCCTGTGTCAACTGTATTCATTGATGCAATTATATTCGTTCGAGCAACAAATACAACATGTATCAACTACATTCGTTCGCGCAAAGCCAAGGCGAAATACATGGGTATATACAAAAGATACAATTTATCGACTGTGTTTGTTGCGCCCAAGGCGAAATACAGAAATATAGAAAAATAAATACCCTTGTTGATAGTCGAACTCAAGACTTCCACTTACTAAGCGACCGCTCTAACCGAGTTATGATAGCTTGTTGTTCGCTTGTTTCAATTCAAAACAATTGATTTTTTATTTCATGGATTTGATATAAAATTTAAATATAATCATGAATTGTAAATTTGCTAAAGTACATTTACAAATGATAGGTATAGTGTATATATTTGATGTATCACGTAATTTTCTCTAATTATTAGCTAGTATAATATTACCAAACTAAGCAGTTTGATTAAAGTTTGTGAGATTAGAAACAAAGGCCCGCAACCCATGATGTGCAAAATGAGATGGACCAAAGGACCACTATATGGATTTATTATGATGATTCCCATCTTGAACGAACCCACATGAAGTGGGCCTCTTAAGTCACTTAGACCTAAAATCTAACATCTATCTTTTTAGAATTGGGGCCACATCCGTGTTACATTTTAGGAATTTTTACTTCCTATAGCAAAGTTTAACATCTTATTTATGTTAAATAAATACCATTTAAAAAAATTATATTCTATAGATACCTTTTAAGATTTATAGCAAAATATTTAATTTTGGTTACCTTCTAGCCCTCAACCACTAAATACGCTAATCAGTTACACTATTTTTTTCTCTCTCTACTTTGATATATCCCATTATAAAACATAACCCTTTATCTTGATAGCCTCCAGAATTATGCTAATTAGTTCTGCCATTCAAACCCCATTGAAACAAGGATGAGTTTGGAGAAGAGGTGAGGAAGAAATATGGAAGCAACAACACCAATCAGAATCGAAGCTCCTAACTGATTTGAAGCTCCTCTAAAAGGATATAGCATACAACAACTGATTTGAAGTGCAAGTGTCTGATTTGAAGCTCCTCCAAAATGGCAAGTAAATCGTAGGCATAACCTTCAAGGGAAGAGTATTGATCAAAATTGAAGTAATCAGGATTGGTCGGTCCAGGTGTCGATATTCACCGACGAGGTAAGTTACAAGGTGTTTCCAGACAGATTGGTTAGTGCCAAATCCATGGTCGAGGACTATTGTATAATCATGGGTTCTTTATCCTTATGGAGTGTATTGTTTAGATCTCTCATTCTTTCTGATGGAGGTTTGAAATCAAAGCAATGGCTATCGAAATCAAGCCCTAGGAGTAGAAATGCCTCATAAAAATTGACGACATTCCGACCGAGTAGTCCAGCCTGAAATCATCCGTTACAAAGCTTTCGAACCAATTCTCTTCTTAAGCCGCCACAGATTCGCCGGAGTGGCTTTATGTATTTCATTGTATTCATTGTCTTTTTTTTCATTGTAATTCAATATATCTCGATGTATTACATGTATTTCATTGTATTCACTGTCTTTTTTTTATTGTATTTCAATGTATCCCTCTGTATTCTATGTATTCATATGTTTCTTCAATTAATATAATTTATGTATTCAGATGTATTATATAATCTCTCTTAAGATTGCTATGTTTTTTGGGATTTTTCCAGTTGAGAAATTTTTTTATAACCGGAAATACAAATTTTATGTGTTATAATTGAGTTTGTTGAGTTATATTAGTAGTCTATTATGTTAATTGATACACTTTTCGTTTTAAAACAGTGTAATCCCCTGTTTCACGCCGTAAATACAGTAATCTGTGTAGCTGTAATCCCATGTTTCACGCCATGAATACAGTTAAATACGCTCGAATACAATAACTAATTAGCTGGACTTCCCTGATTCACGCCTATTTTTGCTACTGTATTCATTAATACAATAATTTAAATACATCAAATACATCATATAGCCACAGAAAAGGTATCTATAACCCGTAATATAGCAAATGGTATTTATAAATGGCTAATTACTATATAGTGCTGTATGAAAATTTCTCTAGAATTTATCAGATGGTAAGAAACACAAGCCTAACATTAAATAACTGGAAGTGTATTGATGACCAAAAGTTCCACATATAGAAAATTTTGCTTACTCCTTAAATTTACACCAAAATATATAAATTTACACAATTAAGTATAATAGTAAGTAAGGGACTCTATTATGATCTTATGAATCTAAAGATCGCAAAATGGAAAAACCGAGCTCTTTTGCTATCCTTATCTCTAAAGCGGGCGTAAGCACTTCACTCGCTAGAAATTAATGTTAGAATATACATTCATTAAAAGTATATGTAGATAACATGTGTTATACATTCATTTATTTAATGTAAACATAAAAGTTTTTTTTTCCTGCATCCACTATTTCAGACTCAAATTGTAGAATGTACATAAAAATAAGAAAACAACTGAAATATTGATGTTGATATAGTCATATAGATATAGATAAAATTTATTGCCTTTCTATTATGCATTTGATAAAATATTTGAGTTGCTATGGTTTGAAATCTTGGAATGCTTAACCAAAAAAAAAAGAAATCTTGGAATGAATGCGGTACCTAATGGTATTGAAGCCTTGACTTTCAACCACTGAGGGAGTGACTTTGGGTCTTTGTTTGACAACCCAATTTGCATATTTCTGACTTTGGTTTTCAGTGTTGTCTATTTCTTTTTTTTGGTTTCCCATCCGGTGTTCGGTACCCGCATTGGAGTTCGACTATATTCGGATTCGCGCCGTGTTGGGCCCCTTTCGGGAGGAAGCGCTCCCGACCAAGGATTTTTCCATACCCAGGACTCGAACCCGAGAACTCTGGTTAAGGGAGGAGTAGTCCCATCCACTGCACCACATCCTTTGGTGGTATTGTTGTCTATTTCCACTGTGGGCGAACTCATCAAATTGCTAGTCATTTAAATCTTGGTGAAGATATGTTTTAAAACTATGACGGGCAGAGGCGGACCCAAGATTTTAACGTGATGGAGGTACAATATTCGGTTCAATTAGTGCCGCTTAAAGGCTTTTAGCGTTTCGGGTACCAAATGATTTAA